>JABTXL010001088.1:8571309-8584995 GCA_025134845.1 Neodon shergylaensis | reverse complement strand
TTAAATGAATATAGTTTCTGTGTAATTATTTCGGGTACAAAGCTAGCTATGCGGGCGGCCGGGTGCTGGGGACACAGCCCCGCCGCCCCTGTTACTACACTTAATAATGATGGAAAGGACAAATGTTAAAGGATTTACTAGTAAAGAGCCCAGAGAAATCATTATGCCACTAAATAAAATGCAGGTTGATTGTTTGTTCCACACTGGTAATAACTGGCAGGTTGCATTAGCATTTTACTTGGGCTCAATAGAAAATCACTATCCAAAAGATCCTTTCAATATTTTTTTTTGAGATACCCTATGGGTATTGCCTAAAATTACATAAAAAAAATCCTATAGAGATTACTTTTGACGCTTTTACAGATGGCTCTTCAAAAGAACAAGAAACACGTTTTATATAAAATTCTAAATGCTCCAAAAAATATTGTAGCCATCCCACTTGCACAGCTCAACAGTATGGACTTGTTACATTCCATCAAATCTTATTAGATGTTTCCCACCCACTAAATATTCTAACTGATTCCATTATTTTTTTTTTAAATATTTATTTATTTATTTGTTATGTATACAATGTTCTGTCTTTGTGTATGTCTCCAGGCCAGAAGAGGGCACCAGACCTCATTACAGATGGTTGTGAGCCACCATGTGGTTGCTGGGAATTGAACTCAGGACCTTTGGAAGAGCAGGCAATGCTCTTAACCACTGAGCCATCTCTCCAGCCCAACTGATTCCATTATTAATTTAAATTTGAATGACAGTTTCTTGGGTGGACTAAGAAAGAATTGGCGTCATCCAGTTTTGTTGGATAGATTTAAAACTTCAGTCTGCACATCCTTACCCCAAATGGGTACCCCGAAGGCAGACTGAGGCTGACGTGAACTGATCTCATACATACATTAGCACATGGAGAGTAGAGAAGCACCGAGAATAGAAATCTCTCTGCTGCAGAGGGATTGTGGACGCGGAAAGGGTATAATGAAATGTTTGGGATGAGGTCTTTAAGGATGGAGCAGGAAACAGGAAGTCAGAACAGATGGGACGTGAGTAGCCTGGAGACAAAAATGGAAAACACTGGTGTAGTGCACTACTTCAGCTGAGTTTCTTTGCCTTAAAACTAAAAGGAAAAGAATACCTGTGGCAGCCTTCCCTGCTCTCCTTACCCATCTCCTGTGCATCCCACAGGTCTTGCCCTTCTAACCTCACTCCCCCGACTTACTGCTTTACTCCAGACCCCCAAACGAGAAGGCACCCTCTGCTAACCCACAGGCCAGGCCTGCCAGAAATTCAGGTAGACTGCCAGTAGACCCTCTCTTCCCCCTGCTCCCCAGATCCAGTGCCCCTGTCTCTTCCCCAGCTCCACAACAGAACACCTGCTACAGCCTTCCTTCCCACTCTGCCCACTCCTCCTATGGATCCCACTGAACTTCCCTGCCTAAACTCCCCTTCAGACTTGCTGCTTTATTCTAGCCCCAACTCCAGCAGACACTGCGCACTAACCCACCAGCCATTGGCGGGAAATAGAAACCAAAAAACAAAACACCTACCCAACAAAGACAATTCTAGAAATCAACACGGAGGCCAATAATCAACCCAATCTCAAATGAAGAGATGGCAACCTAAAAACACAACAACAGCCAGGGCAAGATGTCTGTGCCAGAGCCTAGCTCTCCTAGCTACTGCAGAAGGCCCTGAGTATTCCAGCATGGTTGAAGCACAGGAAAAGACCTTAAAATCAACTGTATGAAGATGCTAGAGGTCCTTCAAGAGGAAATTAATAAATCTCTTAAAAACGTCAGGACCACAAGGAGTGCACCCACCCACGGAGACAGTGGGGCTGATCTATTGGGAGCTAACCAAGGCCAGCTGGACTGTGACTGAAAAAGCATGGGATAAAACCGGACTCTCTGAACATGGCGGACAATGAAGGCTGATGAGAAGCCAAGGACAATGGCATGGGGTTTTGTTCCTACTTCATGTTCTGGCTTTGTGGGAGCCTAGCCAGTTTGGATGTTCACCTTCCTAGACCTGGATGGAGGGGAGAAGACCCTGGACTTTCCACAGGGCAGGGAACCCTGACTGCTCTTCAGACTGGAGAGGGAGGGAGGAGGAGTCGGGGGAGAGGGAGGGAAATGGGAGGCTGGGAGGAAGCAGGAATTTTTTTTCAATAAAAAAAAAAAAGTGGAGAAATTTCACACTAGCAACTTAATAGCACATCTGAAAGACATAGAACAATAAGAAGCACACTCATCCAGGAGGAGTAGATGACAGGAAATAATCAGAGGGTCGAAATCATTAAAATAGAAACAAAGAAAACAATTCAAAGAATTAATGAAACAGAGAGCTAGTTCTCTGAGATTTACAAGATAGATAAACCCTTATCCATACCAATCAAACGGCAGAGAGAGAACATCCAAATAAACAAAATCAGAAGTGAAAATAGGAACATCATAACAGACACCAAGGAAAATTAAGAGAATCATTTGGTCATACTACAAAAACCTGTACTTCACAAAATTGAAAAATGTAAAAGAAATGGATAATTTTCTGGATAGGTATGACATACTAAAATTAAATGAAGACCAGGTGATAAATTTAAATAGACCTATAACCTGCTAGGAAATAGAAGCAGTCATCAAAAGTCTCCAAACCAAAATAAACCCAGGGCTGGATAGTTTCAGTGCAGAATTCTAACAGAACTTTAAAGAAGAGCTGATAGCTATACTCTTCAAAGTATCCCACATAAGAGAAACAGAAGGAGCATTACCAAACTCTTTTTACGACGCTACAGATACCTTGACACTGGAATCACAGAAACACTAAACCAAGAAAGAGAATTACAGACCCATCTCCCTCATGAACATAGATGTGAAAATACTCAATAAAATACTGGCAAACTAGATCCAACACATTAAAAAAAATCATTCAACATGATAAAATTGGCTTCATTTCAGAGATGCAGGGATGATTCAACATGAAAGTTTTTCACTGTAATCCACCATATAAATAAACTAAAAAAAAACCCATATGATTATCTCATTAGATGCTGAAAAAGCATTAGACAAAATCCAACAACCCTTCATGATAAAGGTCTTGGAGAGATCAGGGATACAGGGAACATATCTAAACATAATGAATGCAATATACAGTAAGCCAATAGCCAATATCAAGTTAAATGAAGAGAAACCCCAAGTGATTTCACTAAAATTAGGAACAAGACAAGGCTGTCCAGTCTCTCCATGTCTATTCAACATAATTTTTAAGTTCTAGCTAGAACAATAAGACAAGAAGAGATCAAGGGGATACAAATTGGAAGGGAAGCAATTCAACTTTTACTATTTGCAGATGATATGACAGTATACATGTGACCCCAAAAACTCAACCAGGGAAATCCTACAGCTGATAAATACCTTCAGTAATGTGGTATGATACAATATCAACTCAAAAAAATCAGTAGCTCTCCTATATACAAAAGATAAAGAAGATGAGAAAGAAATCAGAGAAACATCACCCTTCACAATAGCCACAAATAACTAACCAAAGAGGTGAAAGACCTGTGTGACAAGAATTTTAAGTCTTCTAAGAAAGAAACTGATGAAGATAAGAGAAAATGGAATGATCTCCCCTGCTCTTGAATAAGTAGGATCAACATAATAAAAAATGGCAATCCTACCAAAAGCAATCTACAGATTCAACCCCATAAAATTCCAATACAATTCTTCTCAGACCTCAAAAAAAAAAAAAAAAAAACGCAACTTCATATAGAAAAACAAAGTCCACGATAGCCAAAACAATCTTGTAAAATAAAGGAACTTCTGGAAGCATCACCATCCCTGACATCAAGCTGTATTATAGAGCTACAACAATAAAAACAGACTGGTAATGGCATAAAAACAGAGAGGATGGCCAATAGAATCGAATCAAAGACCTGGATATTAATCCACATACCTATGAACACCTGTTTTTTACAAAGAAGCTAAAATTACACCATGGAAAAAAGAAAGCATCTTCAAAAAATGGTGTTGGTATAACTGGGTGTCAACATGTAAAAGAATGAAAATAGATCCATATTTATCACCATGCACAAAACTCAAGTCCAAATGGATTAAGACCTCAGTATAAATCCAACCACACTAAGCCTGATAGAAATAAAAGTAGGAAGTAGCCTTCAATGCATGGGCACAGGAGACCACTTTTTAAATATAATACCAGCAGCACAGACACTGAAAGCAACAACGAATATAATGGGACCCCCTGAAACTGAGAAGCTTCTGTAAAGCAAAGGACACAGTCAATAAAACTAAGGCAGCCTACTGAATGGGAAAAGAGATTCACCAATCCCACATCAGACAAAGGACTGATCTCCAAAATATATAAAAAACTCAAGAAATTAGACATCAAAATACCAAGCAATTCAATTAAAAATGGGGTACAGATGTTATAGAGAATTCTCAACAGAAGAATCTCAAATGGCCAAAAGTTACTTAAGGAAATGTTCAACATCCTTAGTCATCAGGGAAATACAAATCAAAACAACTGTGAGATACTACCTTAAACCTGTCAGAATGCCTAAGATCAAAAACATCAATGATAGTTAATGGTGGAAGGTTGCAGAGTAAGGGGAACACTCATCCATTGCTGGAGGAAATGCACAGTTGTAGAAACCATTCTGGAAGTCAGTATGGCAGTTTCTCAGAAAATTGGGAATCAATCTACTTCAGACCCAGTAATACTACTCTTGGGCATATACCTAAAGGATGCTCAATCATACTCCAAGGACATTTGTTCAACTCTGTTCATAGCTGCATTATTTGTAATAGCCAGAACCTGGAAACAACCTAGATGCTCCTCAACTTAAGAACAGATAAAGAAAATGTGGTACATTTATACAATGGAGTAACTACTCAGCAGTAAAAAACAATGATATCATGAAATTTGCATGCAAATAGATGGAACTAGAAAAAATTATCCCGAGTGAGATAACCCAGGCCCAGAAAGATGAGCATGGTATGTACTCTTTCATAAGTGGGTACTAGCTGTAAAGCAAAGGATGAAGAGCTTACAGTCAATGACCACAGAAAAGCTGAGTAAGAAAGATAACCCTAAGAGTAACATATACAGATCCCCCTGGAAAGGGAAAATAGATAAGATTTCCTGAGAAAATTGGGAGCATGGGGAGGCGGGGAGTAGGGAGCACAGAAGGGGAGGAGGAGAGGAGAAGGGGAGGGGTGAGGAGAACTTGAGGGAATGAGATAGTCAAGATGTGGTAATGACAGAGATGAGAGCAAGGAAAGAGATATCTTGATTGAGGGAGCCATTATGGGTCTAGCAAGAAACCCGGCACTACAGAAATTCCCAGAAATCCAGAAGGATGACCTCAGCTAAGACCCTAAGCAATAGGGGAGAGGGTGTTCAAATTGGCCTTGCCCTATAGTCAGATTGATGACTATCTTAAATATTACTATAGAACCTTCGTCCAGCAACTGATGGAAGCAGAGGCAGAGACCCGCATTGGAACACTGGACTGAGCTCCCAAAGTCCAAAGATTGGGAATAGTGAGAATATGAGCAAAGAGGTCAAGACCATGATGAGTACACCCACTGAAACAACTTACCTGAGCTAATGGGAGCTCACCAACTCTGACTGGACAGGGAAGAAACCAGCATAGGACCAAACAAGGTTCCCAGAATGTGGATGACAGTTGTATGTCTGGGGCAGACTGCGAGGCTGCTGGCTGTGAGACCAGGATTTATCCCTATTGCTTATATTGACTTTTGGGGATCCATTCTCTTTGGAGAGATAACTTGCTCAGTCCAGATACTGTAGAGAAGGCCTCAAAGCAATGTGTCTTACCCTCTCTACGGAGTGGATGGGGAGGAATACTGGAGAGAATGGGAGGAGGGGGAGGAACTGGGAACTAGGACTGGTATGTAAAATGGAAAAGAGATAGTTTTTTTTAATAAAATAAAACTAGAAAAAAATAAAATGTAAGTCAACAGAATTTAAGAGAAGACATCACTACCTGTTTGTAGGCAGAACTTTTTTTTTATCATCTATTTAACCAACCAATTAGAAAAGCTTTATACTAACCGTTATTGCTTCTGTTTATTTAGTGAAAATTTTAATAGTATTTTTTAATTAATTTTATTTCATGTATATGGGTATTTTGCTTGCATGAGTAGCTGTGAGTTATGTTCCTGGCATCCATGAAGCTCAGAAGAGGATGTTAGGATCCTTTTAACTGTAGTTACAGTCAATCGTGAGCCGCCATGTAGGGGCTGGAAATTGAACCTGGATTCTCTGGAAAAGCAACCAGTGATCTTAACCACTGATCCATCTCTGTAGCCCTGACCAGTTTTTTTTTTTAAAGGAAGAAAACAAAGGAAAAGAACTAACCAAGCAGAAGAGATGTCTGAAATAAAAACATGAATTTGCCAAAAGGAACCGAGAATGACAGAAAAAGATGGGAAAACCCTGCAAGTACATGGAATAGGAGATACTGTAAAAATATCAGTGTTAAAAGATTTATACAATTAACTCAGAATTCACGATGATCAATTTTCTCATGATTGACTTCACAGGTATAGTAAAGAGAATCCTATAAATCCACATGGAAGCACAGAGTTTGAGCTATCAGAGCAACTTCAAGCACACAGAACAGGGCTTCAGTCATCCCAGCTGTGGCTTCAAATGACAGTGCAGAACCACAGGAACATGAACACCAATACGGTGACAGAAGAGAAGACACCTAAAGTAGTAAGAGGAGCAGATATAGAACCAGGCGAAGCTACTGAATCTCACCACAATTCCAAAAATGTATGTTACAGGATGGGCAGCCTCGTCAAATGATGGTGTTGGGAAAAGTAAAGTATCTATTCATGAAATAACGAAACTGGGTCCAATTCGATGAATTGTGAAACCTGTAGAATAACACATGGGAAATAGTCCACATATAAACATAGGGACCTAGTTTCTAAACGACAGAACATAAGAATAAGAAGCAGCAAACAGGATTATGTGCAATTAAAAACTTGCATGGAAATAGTAATAACTGAAAGTATGAAGAAACAGTTTATACAATGGATATTTTTTTAAAAAACCCATAAAGTAAGTAATGTTCTAATAAATACATAAGCAAAAAGAAAGAAAAATTAGTAGAAAAAAGAAAACACTGCTCAAAAACAGCTGAAACAGTTAATATGTAAATGGCACATGACTAAAGTCATGAAGAAAATGTTCATCTAATGTACACTGAGATCTTTCTGCCCTGTCAGGGTCTACACTCAAAGTCCTAAACAATAGCAAACACTGGAGCCAATGCAAGAGGAAGAACAGATATAGTATCACTGGGAATCCAACTCACTGCAGCCATCAGGCAAGACAGTGTGCAGCTTCTTGAACAACCAAACAAGCAAAAAGAGAAAACCCAAAACAGATACTCCTCAAGTTTATAAAGGAATGACATATGCTGAAGAATATCAACAACGTAGAAAGGAACTCAGAAAGAAAAAGACATATAACAGATAGAGAATAATTAACAAAATGATGATGAGTTTATTTTTTCCTTCAGTGATTTCTTGAAATGTATGTGGACATTATTCCCAAAACCAAACATGAAAATAGGATACAGCTTCAGAAAACCCAAAACAACGTGAAATCAATATATATGTATATATGCTCATATACATACACACACACGTATATATTCTATGAAAATATTTATTTTTACTTCAAATAAAAGGATACAAAATGCTAAGAGTGAAGGAAGTTTTTTTTAAATAAAATATGCTGTGACGAGGGTTGGTCATAATTATGGTAGGTAAAAGGAAAAACCAAATCTATCAACATACAAAAGAAAGAGTATAAACAAATGATCAAGTGGTCCATTTGCCAGAAAGCACCGTGATCAACATGAATGCATTTCACAAAAGTTTTCAAATAGATGAAGCAATCACTGACAGAACAGTAAGAAGCAACTAGACAGTGATGCAGGCAAGCTTCAGTCAGTGATGTTGGAAATCACGGCAGAACATTTGTGAGAAAGACCATGAACAGCACAGAAAACCAATAACGCCTAGCAGGACTCCAGAGAATCATGCACACAAAAGCAGAAGACACTTGGTCTTCTCTAACTTCAATCAGCTTGCTCCAGGGTGGATATGTCTTAGAACAAATCTTCAAACCTAGTAAAGATCAAGGTTTGAAAAGTGTCTCTTTTGGGTGGTGGTGGTGCACACTTTTAATCTCAGCACTTGGGAGGTAGAGGTACACCAATTTCTGAGATCAAGGCCAGCATGGTCCAGAGTGAGTTCCAGGAGACCCAGAACTACACAGAAAAGTTCTGTCTTGAAAAACAAACAAACAAAATACCAAAACAAAAATAAAGAACCTAGAAGGCTGACATCAGCAGTAGCTAGAAGACAGAAGAATCCATGGAAGACATGGGGACACTGACTCATTGCTGACATGTTCTCATTCAAGCATGTGAGGAAATAGAAAAGGATGCTTGTGTTCTGTAAAGATTCTACGTCATTTGTACCAAGATTGTACAGTCATTTTTTTAATATAGAGAAAATCTCCCTGAAATTTATAAAAATTTTGAGAAACCACAAAGAGTTAAAAAAAATTATGAAACAGCATCAAACCCAGAAGTGATTTCAAAATATATGAAAATTGTAGCAATGCATGAAGACATGAAGACAGACGACAGGATACCAATGGGAAGAAAAAAAGACAGACGGAGTTTACTACTCCGTTACTAAGAGTTTTAAGATATTAAGAGAGATATTAGCCAAATTTTATCAAAATACTACTGGTATTACCTTAGAAGTGGAGAAATTAACCTTAAGAGATACAGAACCTGAAGGAATTGTTCTACCTAAAAACTATATCAAAATTAAAATAAGGATAACTATTTAATATTCGTATGAAAATACAACCAGTGAGATGAATGAGAGAGCATCACAATCAGATAAAATTATATTTGCCTCTGAGTATTATTTCCTTTTTTTTTTTTTTTGGAAGGGGGTTCAAGCAGGGTTTCTCTGTATAGTTCTAGCTGTCCTGGAACTCACTCTGTAGACCAGGCTGGCCTCCATCTCACTGAGATCTGTCTGCCTCTGCCTGCCAAGTGCTGGGATTAAAGGTGTGTGCCACCACCACTCGGCTCAGTATTAATTCTTACATAGAGAGTCTTCTAATAAATATAATAGGACAATCTTGAGATTATTCTCAGCAGACTTTTTAAAGAATCAGTTCTAATGAACCAGAATGTGGCAAAACCATTTTTATATCTTGTTTCTACTGTCACTTGAGCCCCTCCCTGTTGTGGGAATCTAACAGTCACTGTACCTAGGGTAAACATTAGGATGAATAGTTGTTTTCTAGATGTACTTAGACCCTGAAGAAACCACTGTGGAAAATACTGACTATTTTCTGTGATTTATAGAGTTGTTTTTCTGAAGCAGCTTCACAGCTTTTGCATGGCTTTGGTCAAAGACTATCTGGGCACACCTGGATAGCTTGAATTATTGTGTACTGTAAACACTAAAGTGGCAGGAGTGTGATATTTTCCTTTAGAAAACTTATAGATTAGATCAGGGCTATGGTATGAGAAACTTCTTTTTTCTCAAAAAAAAAAAATAAAACAAATTTTGTGTAATAATAGAGAAGGGCCTAAAATTCATCTTGGAGTGACCTTTCTTCGACCGACCTGAATAACACAAAACACCTGGCACCTCCCTACCCTTTCCTCAATCCTCTATCATACCTGGATCCTTTGCTACTGTCTCCTCTCTCTTCTCCAGCCAGGGGTTTGTTCTGCTGCACAGGTGAGCAGGTCCAGCTGAGCAATGTGAGACCTGCACAGGACAAAGAGATTCTTCAGAAAGCACCTGGAACTTTTCATGGAACAAAAATGAAAGTTGCTAACACCTGACGAAAAGATAAACATGAAGGAGAGAGAAAATATCAAGACAAATGTCTCTTTCTCTAAGGATTTCACTTTACTCTCCAAGATGTGAGACTCATTCACACACAGCTCACAGACATGCAGAGCAGTTTTCCAAGAGCAAGGGAGACTGCAGGAAGATTATTCTCACCCTCAGGATACACACTGCTGCAGTTCTCCAACAGGAGATCTCTGCAAAAAGCCCTGTGAGCAGGGTCTAGGCATTCCCACTCCTCCTGCAAATGTCCACAGTCACAGCACTGAGTGTCAACAAACCCTGAAGTAAAAAAACAACAGACTGGCCACGAGTGTATGGGAAAAGTGCTTTTCTTCAACCAAGGAGACAAATTTTCTGATTTAGGTGAGTGATCATATTATTCAAACAGTGCTTTCTAATTTTGTTTTCATCTATAATGAGTTTTCTAACTATAAAAATAGTGTGGCCTGATATCCTCACAACATACATACTGCACTTGCCTGGACCTAAGAGGTTACATTAAAAACCTAGCATATGAAGATATATTTCTGAATGCTGCATTCACATCATAAAACACATAAAACTCAGATGAAAAATTAATGGGGATTAAAAGTTTGCTTAGTAAAAGTTAATGTTCTCAACCAAAGCTGTGGTACTTGACACCAGAGATTAGCACTCAAACAGTTTACAGCAAGCTCAAGTCTTTATCCCAGCTAGCTTTATCTTTTGCTTTATCACACCTAGGCACCTAGGCGAGGCTTCAAGTAGCCCGAACACAGAGTTTTTAAGGTCAGAGGCCTCAGTCCAGGCCTCTTGCTTGGCATTCGCAGGGGAAGTTTTGCAGTGTCAGCAGTTTGAAGCAAGCATTTTTTAACAGGGGCTAAGATAGGATGTTAGAAACCTTGTGAAGGGGTTCTGCACACACAGGCAGCTAGGATGTGTGTGCAGCTGGAGGAGGTTCTCCACAAACAAACAGTTTTTAAAAAGGTTAAGAAAGTTTAGGTAGAATAGGATTTGCTTCCTAGAATAGAGCTGGGTAGTTTTCCGTAGATTCCCCATCAAGGGAATCAGTTTCTAATTAACCCTGGGAACGGTCTCAGCAAGAATACAAGATGGAGGAACCTCTGCACGGTCTTGTCCTGTCACAGTGTATTTTCTGATTCAGTTAAACCTGCACGAGTTCCTCATGTGACTAATATCTACTAAGCTCTCTGGTTACTTAGTCCCAGTGGCAAAGGCCATTCTCTTGAATAGGAACGTGGATGAACAGGGGAATTAAGAAAGCATGGATGAATTTAAATTCCAGGGGCTTTGTAAGTGCTACAATAATAGCAAAGAGAACCGTGTTTGCAGACAGCATATAATACAAACGCTTTACCAGGTTATTTTGTGAAAATATTCTGGCAAGCATAAGTCCCATCTCATAGGATCTCAAACTTACTGACAACGGAACAATATTCACAAGGGAATTTAAAAAAAATTGTGTCTTTCTGAGCAGCCTCAGCGAGCACACCCCTGGCGCCTTCCCTCCTGGGTCCCAGCCCCGCTGCTCCTCTGACCTGGGAGGTTCCAGGGCCGCTGGACTGCGGTTCCCGCCACTGCGCGGCTGACTGCTGACTTTCCCAGGCCACCGAACGTGTTACCTATGGTTACCGGGAGTTTTCACGTCCTTCTAGAGAAGCCACTGTCCTCCGCCCCGGATTCTGGGCTACGCGGCTCCCCGAGTTCCCACAGCGAATGGTGCGTTTTTCTGTCACTCTATCCTGGAACCCTAGAGCGCAACCCTGGCTCCGCCCACCACAACCCGGATCTGGTCACCCTGGCTCTTCTAAACCCGCCCACGCCGGGCGCTTTCCCATTTTCCAGGAACACTCAGCTTTTTTCCTATTCCTCTTCAGGGCTCTTGGGGGCCGCCCCGCCGAGACCTGCCCCACCCATTCCGCCTCAGGCCGCCTTCCACACAGCTCAGGAGGTCAGGCTGCTCCGGACCCGCTCTGCACAGCCTCCCTCCCCACTGCTTGCTGCCGGCCGTGACCAGAACTGGATCTAGGAGGACGCTGCATTGCGGCATCTGACCCCACACTGGGTAACTTCTCATCTTGGAATATCAGCCTTCTGGTCTTAAAAAACAAACAAACAAACAGAAACAACAACAACAAAAAACCTTACGGCGAAAGACAACAAACATCGTAAATTCTAATTGCTTTTTGTTCCATTCCCAAAATATAATATTAAAACTGAAGGGACCACGCCCACAAAAAGGAGGGTGCTTCCTCCCTGACCCCAGATTAGAACCACACCCAAACACCTATGTTCTTCACATCTTCACAGAGAGATCCTTTATTAAGCGGGGAGTGGGTGGAGGGGGGCGCGTATTAAAGTGACTGATTTCTGACTCAGACAGTAAAACAGCAGGAAATGACCTTGAAGGTGTGATTTTTTTAAAGAGGAAAAAAGGTGGGGGTCTGTGTTAGAAAGGACTGGGATGCAGTGGTATGTTTTGATTGGGCAAATTAATTAGATTAGGTAAAGGGAGATTACGGTTGCTGGAATTAAAAACTTGATAGCTAGACAAGGTAGTCAACCAAGGACAGAAGACACAACAGGCATGAAGTAGAGAGTAAAATCTGGAGTCTCTCTTGGTTAAATGACTCCAGTGGGAAAATAATTTTATTTCTTTCCTTCACACTGATGCATTACTGGAGACTAATGCATATGTTTGTGGAACAGCACTTAATGAAAAGAGAAGCCATGAATTTGAAAGAGCAAGAAGGGGTATATGGGAAGGTTTGGAGGAAGGAAAGGAAAGGGGAAATGATTTAGTTATAGTATAATCATAAGAAGTAAAAGGAATAGTTTTTTAAAAGAAATGAAGAGCAGGGCGGTGGTGGCGCACGCCTTTAATCCCAGCACTAAGGAGGCAGAGGCAGGTGGATTTCTATGAGTTCGAGGCCCAGTCTGCTCTACAGAGTGAGTTCCTAGATAGCTAGAACTGATACACAGAAAAACCCTGTCTCCAAAACCAAAAAACAAACACACAACAGCAAAACTCAACCAAGCAACCAATACACAAACAACAACAAAAAAATGAAGATATTGCTGCCCCAAATAGTTTGTCAGAACAGTTTAAATCACAACAAAATTAGCCCACTGTCTCATTAACAATCTAGGTATATTTTAATTAGATCAAGTTCTAATTATGAAAAAGGATCTCTGTAAACAAGCTTATCCTAAAATCTTAAGTTTGCATAACAAAAAGCCATTTAGATTTTTTATCATTAATAAAGATATATCTTAAGAATTGAGTCACCCTTTAAATGTAAAATACCAGGTTTTCACTTTTTCATAAGGCAGCAAAGAAGTTTTAAAGTATTTTTATTTTATATGTTTTGAGTGTTTTGGCTGGGTATAGGAGAATGTACCACATGCTCACAGCGCCGCCGAGAGCAGAGCATTGAATTCCCTGTAACTGGAGTTACAGACAGCTGTGAGTCACCCTGTGGGTGCTGAGACCAAATCTGTGTAGTAGGATATCTCTCGAGTAACTGTATCTAGAGTAAACATCAGAATGAAGTAGCTGTTTTTAGAATGCAGTACTTGTTTTATGGAAGTACTTAGACCTTGAAGAGATAGATCATTGTGGAAAGCAGTGACTGTTTTCTGTGGTTTATAGAACTGTTTTCTTTTTTGTTTTGAACAGCACATTTCCATTATTATTATTATTATTATTATTATTATTATTATTATTATTATTATTATTATT
>JABTXL010001088.1:8519842-8571093 GCA_025134845.1 Neodon shergylaensis | reverse complement strand
AAACTCAAGTCCAAATGGATCAAAGACCTCAATATCAGTCCGAACACACTGAACCTGATAGAAGAGAAAGTGGGAACCACCCTACAAGAAATGGGCACAGGAGATCGCTTTCTATGTATAACCCCAGCAGCACAGACATTAAGGGCAGCATTGAATAAATGGGACCTACTAAAACTGAGAAGCTTCTGTAAAGCAAAAGACACTGTCACTAAGACAAAAAGACAACCTACTGACTGGGAGAAGATCTTCACCAACCCTGCAACAGACAAAGGCCTGATCTCCAAAATTTATAGAGAACTCAAGAAACTAGACTCCAAAATGCAAATTAACCCAATTAAAAAATGGGGCACTGAACTGAACAGAGAATTCTCAACAGAAGAAGTTCAAATGACCAAAAGACACTTAAGGTCATGCTCAACCTCCTTAGTGATTAGGGAGATGCAAATCAAAACAACTTTGAGATATCATCTTACACCTGTCAGAATGACTAAAATCAAAAACACCAATGATATCCTTTGCTGGAGAGGCTGTGGAGGAAGGGGTACCCTCATACATTGCTGGTGGGAATGCAATCTTGTGCAACCACTTTGGAAATCAGTGTTTCGGTTTCTCAGGAAATTCGGGATCAACCTACCCCTGGACCCAGCAATACCACTCCTGGGAATATACCCAAGAGATGCCCTATCACATGACAAAAGCATTTGTTCAACTATGTTCATAGCAGCATTATTTGTAATAGCCAGAACCTGGAAACACCCTAGATGCCCTTCAATGGAAGAATGGATGAAGAAAGTGTGGAATATATACACATTAGAGTACTACGCTGCTGTAAAAAACAATGACTTCTCAAATTTTGGACATTTTTTAAGATAAGTACCATATACCAAATTCAAACCAAGGCCAGGTGAAAAATCTAAATAGACCTGTTAGTCACGAAGAATTAGAAACTGTTATCAAAAACCTCCCTATAAAAAAAAGTCCAGGACCAGATGGTTTCAATGCAGAATTCACCAGAACTTCCAAGAAGACCTAATACCTATACTCCTTAATGTATTTCACAATATAGAAACAGAAGAGTCATTGCCAAATTCCTTTTATGAAGCTACAGTTACTCTGATATCAAAACCACACAAAGACTCAACCAAGAAAGAGAATTACAGGCCTATCTCACGCATGAACATCGATGCAAAAATTCTCAATAAAATACTGGCAAACCGAATCCAAGAACACATTAGAAAAATTATCCATTATGATCTAGTAGGCTTCATCCCAGAGATGCAGGGCTGCTTCAACATACACAAATCTATCAATGTAATCCATTATATAAATCAACTGAAAGAAAAAAAACCATATGATCATTTCATTAGATGCTGAAAAAGCATTTGTCTAATTCAACACTCCTTTATTATAAAGGTCTTTTAAAGAGTAGGATTACAAGTGTCATACCTAAATATAATAAAAGATATTTACATTAAGCCAACAGCTAAGATCAAATTAAACGTAGAGAAACTCAAAGCCATCCCACTAAAATCAGGAACATGACAAGACTGTTTACTCTCTCCATACCTCTTCAATATAGTGCTTGAATTCCTAGCAATAGCAATAAGACAACATAAGGGGATCAAGGGGATTTGAATTGGAAAAGAAGAAGTTAAACTTTCATTATTTGCAGATGATATGATAGTATACATAAGCGACCTCAAAAACCCTACCAAAGAACTCCTACAGCTGATAAATACCTTTAGTAATGTGGCAGGATACAAAATCAACTCCAAAAAAGTCAGTTGCCCTCTTATACACAAAGGATAAAGAAGCAGAGAGGGAAATCAGAGAAGCATCACATTTCAGGAAAGCCACAAATAGCATCTTTGTGGCTAAAATATCTTGGGGTAATTCTGACCAAGGAAGTTAAAGATTTATTTGACAAAACATTAATAATTCTTTGAAGAAAGAAATTGAAGAGTATACCAGAAAGTGGAAGGATCTCCCTTGCTCTTGGATTTGGAGGATCAACATAGTAAAAATGGCAATTCTACCAAAAGCAATCTATAGATTCAATGCAATCCCCAAAATTCAAAATCCCATTAAAATTCTTCACAGACCTTGAGAGGACAATAATCAACTTTATATGGAAAAAAAACCTAGGATAGCAGAAACAATCTTATACAATAAAGGATTGTCTGGAGGCATTACAATCCCTGACTTCAAACTCTATTACAGAGCTACAGTGTTGAAATCAGCTTGGTATTGGCATAAAAACAGAGAAGTCGACCAATGGAATCAAATAGAAGACCTGGATTGGAACCCACAAACCAATGAACACCTGATTTTCAATAAAGCAGCTAAAAGTATACACTGGAAGAAAGAAGTATCTTCAACAAATGGTGCTGGCACAACTGGATATCAACCTGTAGAAGAATGAAAATAGATCCATATCTATCACCATGCACAAAACTCAAGTCCAAATGGTTCAAAGACTTCAATATCAGTCTGAACACTGAACATGATAGAAGAGAAAGTGGGAAGTACTCTATAACATATGGGCACAGGAGACCACTTTCTACACTTTCTACATATACCCCCAGCAGCACAGACATTAAGAGCAACATTGAATAAATGGGACCTCCTGAAACCGAGAAGCTCCTGTAAAGCAAAGGACACTGTCACTAAGACAAAAAGGCAACCCACTGACTGGGAAATTTTCACCAACCTCGCAACAGACAAAGGTCTGATCTCAAAAATATATGAAGAATTCAAGAAACTAGACTTTAAAATGCTAATTAAAACAATTAAAAAATGGGGCACTGAACTGAACAGAGAATTCTCAACAGAAGAAGTTCAAATGGTCAAAAGACACTTAAGGTCATGCTCAGCATCCTTAGCGATCAGGGAAATAAAAATCAAAACAACTTTGAGATACCATCTTACACCTGTCAGAATGGCTAAAATCATAAACACCAATGAT
The DNA here is from genome assembly GCA_025134845.1 of Neodon shergylaensis. Classification (NCBI taxonomy): domain Eukaryota; kingdom Metazoa; phylum Chordata; class Mammalia; order Rodentia; family Cricetidae; genus Neodon; species Neodon shergylaensis. The sequence continues at coordinate 8,568,128 of JABTXL010001088.1, read as the reverse complement.
AGCCTTTGCTGGAGAGGATGTGGAGGAGGGGGTACACTCATCCATTGCTGGTGGGAATGCAAATTTGTGCAACCACTTTGGAAAGCAGTGTGGTAGTTTCTTAGGAAATTTGGGATCAACCTACCCCAGGGTCCAGCAATACCACTCTTGGGAATAAACCCAAGAGATGCCCTATCATATGAGAAAAGCATTTGTTCAACTATGTTCATAGCAGCATTAATTGTAATAGCCAGAACCTGGAAACAACCTAGATGCTCTTCAATGGAAGAATGAATAAAGAAAGTGTGGAATCTGTGCATATTAGAGTACTACTCAGCGTTAAAAACTATATCTTTAATTTTGCATGCAAATGGATGGAAATGGAAAACACTATCCTGCTCCCCTATCCAGCCTTTCTTTACCCCAATCATCCCGTTTCCCCAAGTTCCCCCATCCTCCCCTTCTCCCTTTTCTCTCCCCATCTCCCCTTATCCCCCTCCCACCCCACCCCCAAGATCCCAATTTTTTGCCCAGCATTCTTGTCTACTTCCCATAACCAGGAGGTTAGCTATATGTTTTTCTTTGGGTTCACCTTCTTATTTAGCTTCTTTAGGATATCAAATTGTAGACTCAATGACCTTTATTTATGGCTAGAAACCAATTATGAGTGAGTACAAGGAAGCCATCTTAGGGTTGGCAAGAGATTTGGACCTAGAGGGGCTCCCAGGTGCCCAGGGCGATGTCCCCAGTTAGTTCCTGGGGCAGCTGAGGATAGGGAACCTGAAATGACTCTATCTTATAGCCATACTGATGAATATCTTGCATATCACCATAGAACCTTCATCTGGCGATGGATGGAGATAGAGACAGAGACCCACACTGGAGCACCGGACTGAGCTCCCAATGTCCCAATGGGGAGCAGAAGGAGGGAGAGCATGAGCAAAGAAGTCAGGAACACAAGGAGTGCACCCACCCATGGAGACAGTGGGGCTGATCTATTGGGAGCTCACCAAGGCCAGCTGGACTGTGACTGAAAAAGCATGGGATAAAACCGGACTCTCTGAACATGGCGGACAATGAGGGCTGATGAGAAGCCAAGGACAATGGCATGGGGTTTTGTTCCTACTTCATGTTCTGGCCTTGTGGAAGCCTAGCCAGTTTGGATGTTCACCTTCCTAGACCAGGATGGAGGGGGGAGGATTTTGGACTTTCCACAGGGCAGGGAACCCTAACTGCTCTTCAGGCTGGAGAGGGAGGGGGAAAGGAGCGGGGGGAAGGGGGAGGAGTGGGGGAGGAGGGGGAGAGAAATGGGGGACTGGGAGGAGGCAAAAAGTTTTTTTTCAATAAAAAAAAACTGACAATGTAAAAAAAAAAAGAAAACACTATCCTGAGTGACATAACCCAGACCCAAAAAGATGAACCTGGGATGTACTCACTCATAATTGGTTTCTCCCCATAAATAAAGGACATTGAGCCTATAATTTGTGATCCTAGAGAAGCTAAATAAGAAGGTGAACCCAAAGAAAAACATATAGTTATCCTCCTGGATTTTGGAAGTTACTAGACAAGATTGCTGAGCAAAAATTGGGAACTTGGGGTTGAGGATGCAATGGGGAAAAGGGGAGATGAGGAGAGAAAAGTTAGAAGAGGAGGATTGGGAGAGCCTGGGGGAATGGGATGTTTGGGATAAAGAAAGGGTAGATATGGGTGCAGGGAAGTATATATCTTAATTAAGGGAGCCATTGTAGGTTTGGCAAGAATCTTGACTCTAGAGGAGTTCCCAGGTTTCCATGGAGATGTCCCCAGCTAGTTCCTTGGGCAGCTGAGGAGAGGGAGCCTGAAATGGCCTGATCCTATAGCCACACTGATGAATATCTTGCGTATCACCATAGAACCTTCATGTGGCAATAGATGGAGATAGAGACAGAGACCCACATTGGAGCACTGGACTGAGGAAGGTCCAAATGAGGAGCAGAAGGAGAGAAAACATGAGCAAGGAAATCATTAATGTGAGGGCTGCTGCCACCCACTCAGACGGTGGGGCTGATCTATTGGGAGCTCACCAAGGCCAGCTGAACTGGGACTAAAAAACATGGGATCAAACCCGACTCTTTGAACCGCTGGTCAATGATGGCTGACTGAGAATGGCATTGGATTTTGATCCTACTGTATGTTCTGGTTTTGTGGGTTCCTAGTCTGTTTGGATGCTCACCTTCCTAGAACTGGATGGAGGGGGGTGGACCTTGGACTTCCCACAGGGCAGGGAACACTGACTGCTCTTTGGACTGGAAGAGAGTGGGAGGGGATTGTGAGAAGGAGGGGAAATGGGAGGCGGGGAGGCGGCAGAAACTTTTAATAAAAAATAAAGAAAGAAAAAAAGAAAAGAAACATAGGAAGCCAGGAATTTCTTTGTAATGGGGCTATTTATTTGTAGTTGGTTAAAAGACAGCATAAATCAATCCCATTGTTCTTGTTACTGCTATATAATGCAAAGGAATGCAGTTAAGTCAGACCCACCTGTCTGCTTCCTATTGCATGTTCTATCATGTCTTCATATATATGCAGCTGTTGTCCGTATGGAAAATATGAGCTAAACTCTCCTATTTTCACCTTAAGTCCAAGGCCAAATGGTAAATTCCAAATCTGAAAAATGCCATATTCTTCCTGAAGTTTTTCTTTCTGGTTCATAATCACTCTGTCTCCAACTGGATTAGTGAAGCGTGTTTTCCTCAGAAAGGAGTGCAGCTGAAGGAGACACCACACACACACACACACACACACACACACACACACACACACACACACAAAGAGCATGAGAGAGGAAAACAGAGAGAGAGAGAGTCAGAGATGCACTTCCATATAGACATACATAATGCATCTACATATATCTTATACAAACATAAACACAAATACCAACACTCACACATTAAAACAAAGCTACAGTGTAACATATGCACCAAAACAGACACACAAAAAAACAGAAAGCTGAGAAACACATAAACAAGGCCAAAAATGCATGCACACATTTAATTACAAATACACACAGGGAAACACTCACAAACAAAACACCTACACAGAGAGATATTGATATTGATGGATTTATGCTCATATACTGATTGAGAGAGGCAGACAGACAGACACACAGAAAACATGATATACATATGTTCAAGCATTATACATCAGTGAGATCAACAGATATGAACACATGCACTGAAAAAAATACACAGAAAGTTACTCACAGAAACAAACTCCCATACAGAAAGACATTGACACAGACAAATTTATGTTGAGTTCCACATACAGATAGATATGCCGATATACGGAACCATATATATATATATATACACAGTAACACAGAAACAAACAGAGTAACCTTGGGCAGCTGAGGATAGGGAAGCTGAAATGACCCTATTCTATAGCCATACTGATGAATATCTTGCATATCACCATAGAACCTTCATCTAGCGATGGATGGAGATAGAGACACAGACCCACACTGGAGCACCAGACTAAGCTCCCAAAGTCCCAATGAGGAGCAGAAAAGAGGGAGAACATGGGCATGGAAGTCAGGACCACGAGAGGTGCACCCATCCACTGAGACAGTGGGGCTGATCTATTGGGAGCTAACCAAGGCCAGCTGGACTGTGACGGAAGAAGCATGGGATAAAACCTGACTCTCCGAACATGGCGGACAATAAGGGCTGATGAGAAGCCAAGGACAATGGCATGGGGTTTTGTTCCTACTTCATGTTCTGGCTTTGTGGGAGCCTAGCCAGTTTGGATGTTCACCTTCCTAGACCTGGATGGAGGGGAGAAGACCCTGAACTTTCCACAGGGCAGGGAACCCTGACTGCTCTTCAGACTGGAGAGGGAGGGGGAGAGGAGTGGGAGGAGGGGGAGAGGGGCGGGAGGAGGGGGAGGGAAATGGGAGGCTGGGAGGAAGCAGGGATTTTTTTTTCAATAAAAATAAATAAATAAATAAATAATTCCCTAATTTAGTAAATTGGGACATTTGACAGACATTTATAGACATTGATATTGATGACATCAAATTTCATCCAAAAGAAGAAACACTACCTTCAAGCAGTGAGCATAATGTCCTTTTCCATTATCCATGGTCTGATTATGTACATGCTGAAGAAGCATATCATGGAAGGCATGGGCCACAGCATACACTGCATTATATATGTCATAACTCTCATCACTAAAGGCCATGTCAAAAGTCTGTGCCTTTAGCCACTGCGATGAGGCATTGGATAAGCAATTCTTCAGGGTCTTACACATAGAAGCTGAGACTTTGCAGCTCAAGTTCATCCACTCCAGCCTGGCCAGGAATTCGTCTGTGTATTTGAGAGGGTTCAATGTCTGAACAAAAGTTTTAAAACTAGATATCTCAGCATGGTGGTATGCAAAAGTAATTTTTCCATTGAATATATTAAATGGAAAGTTATTCTTTCTTGTAGTGCCATCCCACTGTGAAGTGGTGACCCATATTCTCTGTAAACCTAGAGATTCCCACCTTCTAAAGGCCACAGCTAGAGCACTGTCTGGGTCACCATAAATGATAACTACACTTGCGGATGATGTCACTATTTGGTTATAATACACTTCAGCTCTTGACAAGAATAAATCCATCTTGACTGGGATCATACTCACAAAGGCAAAGCAGACTGTAAGTTTTTCCATCTCTCCTCTCAAACGTGTGAGAAATTGAGTACCCTGATCATTGTCTGAGATGGCCAGCCCAATCCAGTTCCAGTTGAAGTAAAATATCAAAGAGATCATGGCCAGGGCTAAAGATGTGTCCTTGGCAGCCATCTGATACAGAGAGGGAAATTGTTCACGATTGCTCAGGATGGGATGGAAAGGTCCATAGGTAATCTGAAGGATCTACAACACAGGGAGCAGCATGAGGTAGCACACGTATATAAGAACTTGTATACACAATTTCAGCCAGGAGTTCCTTAAAATATCTGTTACTTCTTCCCTCATCACAGTTTCAAAAAAGGAAATGAAGTCCCATCAAGACTGAATAATAACTTTGAACTATACTGTTTAACACAGATTTGACGGTAGTATCCTCCTCACAATCTTCTTAGCATCTAGGACTTATAACAGCAGAGTCAGAATTTCTTGCAAAGTCACAACACAAAATCTCACCTGTTGAGGCATCAAGAGGTTGAGGATGGTCCCAACCACTACAGACGTTGCCAAGTTTGGTCCTGTAAGCATTACTATACACATAGTCTGGTCATAGCAGATATAATTGGGAAAATCATGTAATTCTTCAGAAAATTGCAAGTGATTATAGAATTTTGTTCCATTTGTACAACCACCATCTAGGCATTGAATTATGAATGATGAATTTGGTAAAAGATCAAGATTTCTGTTGACTTCATCCATGGAAAAAGCTAAGGCCAATGCAAACTGGATGTGTTTTGTTGTTCTGTAAAAGGGTATGGTGATTATTATGAACAGAGATCTACATATGATCCTGAGTAGTCCATAGATATACTATTCTTAGCTGTACAGTATTCCCAACCACTGCCAATACTGATACAAATGGCCTATGCTGTGGGATTGGAATAATTTAAGTAGATGGGAGCTCGTGATAAGCTTTAAAAGTTCATCAGAATGAATCTTCCATAACTAAAGTAAGACATCAGCACCTTTCAAAGTATGTATTTTCAATTTCTGGTTATTGAGTGCTTACTCTATATTAAAGACAGAGGCTTTAATCAAACAATAAACCTATTCATGTATTCATCTTGAAATCATCGATCAATGTGAAAAATTCAAGAGACATGTGAGCCTGAGTTTATCATATTTTCTTATGAAATTAACTGAATTTGATAAAACTGTCAAATAATGCCTGTTGAGTGTACAATAGTATGATGTAGGGATAAGCCCAGCCCATTAGGGGGTGTGTTCGCCTCGGGATAATGTTTACTTATAAATCTAGCAAGCATGAGCCCTCATCTCTCTCTGCTTCCCTGTTCTCCGTGGGAACCGATGGTTCTGTAAGTCTATTTCCCCATTAAAGCTGTATATATTATTACAATCTGTCTGAATTCATTTACGCCGTTACAGTATGGGCAATGTTTGGCTCTTATGCTTTCAATTTGTTATAATCAGTTGGCATTATAGTTAACATATGCCCTTGATCATTGTGTTATTTTTTTCTGATTTATCTAATGGAGGTTTAAAATCTTTTCTTGAGATTTATATTTAAATAAATTTAAATGCCAGCAATGTATTTTGTAAAGCTGTATGTATGTGTTCACCCATGTATATGGACAGGATTAATGTTAATATGGGTAATAAATAGAGAATGGAATCCAAGGTTTTGAACAAAAATTTGCTACAAATTAGACTGATCTCATAAGCACAAAGATACACCAGCTCCAGGTTCTTATTGCAGAGATTATGGCAATGTAATTAATACCTGTTAAATACTCTTCACCTACTTTATGTTTACACAGAATGTCATATATTTAAACTGGAGATATCTGACCAATATATTTTTTATACTACAAAGCTGCTTTGATTACCTTTCCAGTTTTATTATCACATTAATAATATCCTACATTAATTTGTATATGCCACTTTAACCTCTTTGTAAAATAGAAGACAATAAACTATAAAATGTGAGGAAAATGTTTATGAGGCTTTCTATAATAAAAGTAGGTAATAAACAAGTTGGTAGTGAATAATACCAATTTGTTTTATTTTTTTTGGAAAGAGCAGTAACTTCTGTCATTTCCTAGTCATTTCATATAATCTCATCAATAAACATATAGGCATCCTCCTGAATATTAACCTTCATCAGGCGATGAAAGGAGACAGAGTCAGAGACAGAGACCCTCATTGGAGCACCGGACTGAAATCTCAAGGTCCAAATCAGGAGCAGAAGGAGAGAGAGCACGAGCAAGGAACTCAGGACCGCGAGAGGTACACCCACACAATAAGACAATGGGGATGTCCTATTGGGAACTCACCAAGGCCAGCTGGCCTGGGTCTGAAAAAGCCTGGGATAAAACCGGTCTTGCTGAACATAGTGGACAAGGAGGACTACTGAGACTTCAAGAACAATGGCAATGGGTTTTTGTTCCTACTGCACCTATTGGCTTTGTGGGAGCCTAGGCAGTTTGGATGATCACCTTACTAGACCTGGATGGAGGTGGGTGGACCTTGGACTTACCACAGGGCAGGCAACCCTGACTGCTCTTTGGGCTTACGAGGGACGGGGGACTTGATTGGGGGAGGGGGAGGGAGGGGGGAGGCGGAGGTGGGGAAGAGACAGAAATCTTTAATAAAAAAAAAAAGTAATAAAAAGATATAAAAATTTAAAAAAAAAAACATCAATCATACTTCATTCTAAATGATACACTCAGAGTAAAATTAATCTATTTCCAACTTAGATATTGTACTACTATGATGCCTTTATGCATTTTCAAATAAAAATAATTTTTGAATATTTTTATTACCATACAGAAAAAGTGTCATTGAAAATTTTAGTAACACACAACAGAAATTTGATAATAGATCTTGTGAATCCCAAACACAAATTCCTTTCCCCCAAATATTAAGATACATGAATCTCTTGAGCAGTTAGAATGTCCCAGTGGACTAAATTTCTATGTTTGATAACAACTATTAACAATCCACAACATCAAAATGTGTAGTCCCCACATTGGCAAAATAAAGAGTTATAATTAGCAAAATTACTGAAAGCAAATGTAAGAGGTACATGGGGAATACATGTCAGAAAATAAACAATTAAATACAACGAAACAATACATTTCTTTTTAAAATAATGGAAAAGATGTGCTAATATGTAACTGCTCTATTCCCTCTCTAATGTCTCGCTAACTATCACACATCAGGGCTGTCAATCAAGTAAGTGACAAGGGAAGTGACAATCACACGTTTCAGAGTGCAAGCATATAATTCACAGTCCATAATTACTTTTTGAGCAAAACTAGAGTGAAGAAGTGGACTTTGAAATTAAAGGACAGTGATTATACATGTAGGTAAGTGACATATGGAGCTATAGGAACACATCTGATGTTCACAATGGACCAGTGTCTTACTTCCATACTTGATGCAGTTTCGGGATAATGGGACCACATGAAGATCATTCAAGAGACTAACTGTATATCTATGTGAAAACTCTCCACAGCTAGGTGTGTCACAAGTATTAGTTGCTCTAGCACATGCTTTAGGACCTAAACATTGATGAATATCTATCAGTTGATTGTAATCTATGGTATTTACTTGGGCCCACTTAGGATGATACTAATTAAAATAGAATGGGTTTTATTTACTAAGTCATCTCCTGCGACAGTGCTATAGAAACTGTGAAGTGGATAGCTATATATGATGGGACATTGTAGAGAGTCCTTTCTTCAGTCAGCATCCAGTCTTGTAAATAGGAGGATAATTGTGATTAAAACAGAACCCTTTTTGAACAAATTAAAATTAGAAAAATAGCATTGATTATCTTAAAGAATTTGGGGTTGCTTATGGGTGTGCAGGTTGTGAAACCAGGGAAGAAATTTCGTACCATTGTTCTGGATTTCATCATCTAGCCCTCATGAAATATTCATGGTGTACTTCATACAACATACAAAGGAAGTTATTGTATATTCAAAATATTGTTGAAATGCTCTTTTTCCACAGGCCAGTACACTACTGCAAGTGAGAAGGGGCAAACTGCCACCAAGACTCCATCCTTGTCTTCATTCTACTTTCTTCTCCAAAAACACTTGGAATGAATGAAACTGGCCAAAATAAAGTGGAATATTGGGCACAAAAAGAGGAAAATAGTTTTTTTTCTAGCTGTATGCCTTGGCAGCGTAATTCTGAAATACCTTTCATATAAGTTTATAAAATAGGTGTTCATGTATTCCCAAGTGCTGTTATTTCTGTGGACAAAGATAGATTCTTATGCATTTCTGATTCCTTCTTTTTGAAGGTGTTTCCTTACACATTGACTGAGATCTTCAACACTCTTCTCAGAGACAGTGCATCTGAAGTCTATGTGATGAATGTATATGAGACAAATTCAGGTAGTTTCATGACAGTACTCATCTTTGTAGAAATTAGAGCCTCTGGGTGGATGCCATTTTAAGAAAATTTGGTCCCATGACATCTGTTTATGCTAATGCCTTTAGAAATGTTTTCAGGGTATTTATTAAGTGATCCACAGTGCGACTTGTATTATTGTTTCAAAGGACTCATAAATTGAGAGGTAATAGCTACACACTGATCATAGTATTACAAAGTTCATGCCATGGAAATCAGCTTTATATTTAGAGCAATTCAATTCCAAAAAGCATGAAAGTTGGACTTATGCTTCATCTGTGGCAGGTACAAAATCTTTAACCAAATCTTGTGCTTTTATTGTCTTGAGAACCAATAATCAGACCACATCCATAAAATTTCTAAATTCTAATATTCCAAAACTATCCAGCTCATCATAGAACCACAGGTCATTTATATGGTAAGTGTTGATTTTTAAATATTTAACAAAATCCGGAGAGAACACCAGACCTGTGTGATTCATTTCATTTACTACATAAGACCTATCACTCTTCCTCTTCCCAAACAATCATGAATAATGAGAAGACAAGCTGTATATTTGATATCTAAAACATTTTATCCCTCCATAATCCTCTGTTCTCACAGATCAATAACCTTTGTTGATTGATATTTTCTGTTTTATCTTTGATTTCTTTTTTATTCATTTTTTGCTCATTTTACAATCTAGTAGTGGCTGCAAAGAAGTATTTTTATTATTTATTATTATTTATTAAGCAAAAGTAAACTAGAAATTGATGTTCTTATACCATCTCTCTAATCATGTATTTAGTTTGCTCTTTAGAGCCTGCACTGCCAATGGGATGTAAAAGGAGATGCTTTTTTGTATTGAGCACCGTGAATTGAAATAACCACACAGAAACTGTGTTAATTAAATCATTGCTTTGCCCATTAGCTCCAGCTTTTTATTGGCTAACTCTTACATATTAATTAGCCCATCTCCATTAATTTGTGTATTGCCATGTGACAGTGGCTTACCAGCAAATTGTCAGTGCCTCTGACTATGCTGGTAGCGAATCCATGGTGTCCCTCTGACTCTGTCTTCTTCCTTCCAGCATTTTATTCTGTTTTCCCCACCTACCTAAGTTCTGACCTATCAACAGGCCAAGACAATTTCTTTGTTCATTAATGGGAATCACATCATACAGAGGAGACTCCCAGATTACCTCCCCTTTTCTGTTTAAATAGAAAGGAAGGCTTTTATTTTAACATAGTAAAATTACATATAACAAAACAGGTATCAAGCAAGAATCACAATTGCAATTTTTATATCTACTTTCTATCTATTCTTCGACCCCATCAAAGACTCCAGAAGAATATAATATTACCAAAGTTAACAGGAAGTGCATTGTAAGCAACTTTCAAAACTCTAAAATTGACAGAGACTCTCACTACCTGGACAATCACCCAAAGTTCTTCTTACTACTGGGGCATCCATATTCAGCCTACAGGCCCACAGTATCCATCAGACTTTTCCATTAAACAGGCAATTTCAAAGATAGTTCTGACTATATTGACAGTTTGTCAGTCACTTTCTTCTTTATTCTGCAGAATGTCTCCTAGACTCTTACATGAAGCAGGAAACCTGAAGGATCATCTCACATTTAGGCAAGTTCAGCAGTCAATTCTCTGGGGATTCTGTACGTTCTTTTTATCTAACAATCTCCATAAGGAGCCTTTTAAATGGCCATCTTTCTCTTGAAGTAGATTGGTGCTGCCAGGAGCAGATATGTCTCACTGTCATGAAAAGTCCTAAATTTTCAAAACATTTTAAATGCCATATTCTGAAGGGCTCTGAAAGATTTGAAGAATACCTATCTACCTGAAATATTCTCTATATATCTAGAATATCTAACTAACATGACTACAATTTTGACTATTATAGATGGTTATCTATTAATCTATATTTCTTAATTATACATTACATTTTTGAATGAGCTATACAAATAGAATACCTTAATAAAGATCAGAAATAATATACATATAACAAAATTGACCTTATGTTTATATCAATAAACCAAGATCCATATCAAGGCAAATTATTCATCTCTATATCATATCACCCTTATATGTAAAGAAACATTTATAAAAAATGTTTATAATTTTTATTTCTCACTAAAGTGCTTCCTGCTGTTTATTGGGTGAAGTATTTTCTTTGTGGTGTTCACAGCAACCTTTCAGGGGGTCTTGTTCCATCATACCACACCAGTCTGGCAGTAATCCATAGGTTCTCAATCTCAGTGGAAACAAGAGAAGAACCTCTTTTCTAAAGCAATATATCCTTAGATGAAAATTTGGAAGTCATGATACCTTTATTATATACATTTTGGTTTACCTTAGCATCCCATACAATGAAATGTCTCCCTGTACTTACCTCCTTCACAGTCAAAAAATTCAAAGAAAATACAATATACATAATCCTGATTCTCTGTAAATTTTCCATCTTTTTGTGGCTTATTTTTCTTTACTCCTTTTAATCTATGACTGTCTGTATTCTGTCTCTTTAAAGATTTTTTAAACTTCTTTTTCAACTCTCTATACTGCTTTTTTTCTCTTTTCCAAGCCTATATATATATATTTATCCAACATTGTGACCCATTTAGAGTACTTCTTTGTCTGCATTTGTTCTTATTTCATTATCTGTAATTATCTGCTGTCTTGAAGCGCTTTTAAAATGGTAAGCAGCTTGGTTGCAGCTGCTCTGGATGCTGGCTCTACCTCTCTCCACTTTAAAAATGATGGAAGCACCAACCCTGCTACCTCTGTGGCTACCAGGCAGGAGTCATGATCAGCACTCCAACCCTGACAACGAGTGTGTAGCACATAAACCCTTTTTATCTGAGTAACAGCCAAACCTGCCATGCAGAGCACTGTGCAACCTGGAAACATCTCTGTGTATGGTGGTGGGACTCTGCCATGCTTTCCCACCCATGCAAGCGTAGTAGACCTGATCATGCCACCTGCCCAGGCATAAAGTGCCAAGCCACAGGCATAGTCTCAGCCACTATCCTTCCAACTCCAAGTAGGTATACAAACACCTGGACCCAAAAAATACTATTGAAATGCTCCATAATCAAAGTTTGTGCTGTCAGTATGTCCCAGGAATCTGCATTTTGATTACATTCAAACTATCATATTATATTCAATGTTTCCAAGAGTGATGATAAAGTTTGCGCTGAGTTGGAGGGTGTAGCTAGTTACTAGCTGAACCACAGAAGTTTTGCAAGAGAGAGAACAGATACTCACAGGAAGTAATAGTGGGACACTAGAGAGGAATTTGACTCTTTTGGATGAAGGGAGAAGAGAAATGTGGGCATTTGTTGCTTTTGCACTATTACTCTGATTGTTCAGGCTCTTAGGTTGATAGTTGACTTCTGAATTTTTATTGATAAAAATAATTAGCTAAAAATATCATCTGGCATTCAACTCTGGGCACAAAATCAAGAGTCAGCCAGTCACCCTGGGCTTTGCAGCTACTTTAGTGACTGCCTCCATAGCTGGCTTTTCCTCCATTACTTTCAGTCCTCTTACAAGAGTTCCTAGCTATTGCTTATCCCCAGAAACCAAAGACCACAGGCCTTAAAGTTCACAGGCAAAGTAACTCCAAGTATAACACTAGTTGTGGGCAGGACCACGGGATCTGCCAGCTCAGCCTGTTTGGGCACTGGGACAGGGTGCTGAGGGCAAGGGGGTGGGCGTATGTTGCTTTGCTTCAATAGCCTGCCTGCAGCAAGGTAGGCCTTTTGTCAGCGAGGTTCCTGGCCAGGAAAGGAACCTGACCCTGTTCCAGAAGCCCATCAGAGGGGTGAGTGTGTTCTAGACCCACGGCAGGAGCCCTGAAACGGAGCTTGGACATTCCTCAACCTCCTTCACTTCCCGGTCATTCTGCAGGGGCTGCTCCCCTCTGCTGGGGCCTCTCTCTCCCTAAACCATCCCAGTTTGCACCCAGGAACCTCCTCCCTTCTTCCCCTCTTTCACAGTAACACAGGATCCACCAGCTTAGCCTGTTTGGGCACTGGGACAGGGTGCTGAGGGCAACAGTCAGGCAGGGTTTCCTTTGCTTCAATAGCCTGCCTGCAACAAGGCTGGCCTTTTGTCAGTGAGGTCCCTGGCCAGCAAGAGAACCAGATCCTTTTCCATAAGATCCATCGGATAGCATTTGAAGGAAGAGATGGACAGGCGCCAAGGCAAAAATTCCTCCACCAATCTGAAAAACAGCATGAAAATACCAGAACCCAGTGATCTTACAACAGAAGGTCTTGAACTCCCTAATCCAGAAGAAGAGGAAAATTTTGACATCATTTTGACATCATGAAAGCAATAGAGTCCCTTAAACAGCATGTAAAAAACGCCCTTATAGAAATGGATGAGAACTATAACAAAAAGTTTGAAGAAATGGATAAATACATAAATGATACCCTGGGAAACTAAGAAAAAAGAATCAAACAGGTAATGGAAACAGTTCGAGAACTGAAAACTGAAATGGAGGCAAGGAAGAAAACACAAACCGAGGGAAGCTGGATATGGAAAATCTAGGTCAATGAACAGAGACTACAGAAACAAGCATAACTAATAGAATACAAGAGTAGAAGAAAGAATCTCAGATGCTGAAGACACCATAGAGAAAATAGATGCTCTGATCAAAGAAAACAGAAAATCCAACAGATTCTCATCACAAAAAATTCAGGAAATATAGGACACAATGAAAAGACCAAATCTAAGAATAATAGGGATAGAAGGAGAAGAATTACAGCTCAAAGGCCCAGAAAATATATTTAACAAAATTATGGAAGAAAACTTTCCCAACATAAAGAAAGATATTCCTATGAATATTCAAGAAGCATACAGAAAACCAAATAGACTGGATCAAAAAAAAATCCCCTCGCCATATGATAATCAAAAGACAAAACATACAGATTAAAGAAAGCATATTAAGAGCTGCAAAAGAAAAAGGTCAAGTAACTTATAAAGGTAAACAAATCAGACTTACACCTGACTTCTCCATGGAAACCATGAAAGGCAGAAGGTCCTGGATAGAGGTACTGCAGAAACCACGGAAGCAAATCCAGACTACTATACCCAGCCAAGCTATCATTCACTATCAATGCAGAAAACGAAATATTCCAGGATAAGAACAAATTTAAACAATACGTAGCCACAAATCTACCCTTACAGAAAGTAATAAAGGAAAATCACAACACAAGGAATCCAAAATTGCCAACACTGCCTATAATAACTCAGACACATAGCGACCCTTCACTAGCACAACTCAAAGAAGGGAAACACACAAACCCTACTACCAAAAAAAAATAATGACCAGAGTCAACAACTACTGGTCATTAATATCACTTAATATCAATAAACTCAATTCACCTATAAAAAAGGCACAAGCTAAGAGATTGGATATGAAACAGGATCCAAAATTCTGCTGTTTACAAGAAACACACCTCAACCACAAAGACAGACATATACTCAGAGTAAGGGGTTGGGAAAAGGTTTTACAAGCAAATGGACCTAAGAAATAAGCAGGTGTGGCCATACTAATTTCTAACAAATCTGACTTCAAACTAAAATCAATCAGAAGAGATAGAGATGATCATTTTATACTCATAACAGGAACAATTCATCAAGATGAAGTCTCAATCCTGAATATCTATGCCCCTAATATAAAAGCACCCACTTATGTAAAAGAAACATTACTAAACTCAAGGCAGACATCAAAACACACACTAATAGTAGGAGGCTTCAACACTCCTCTCCAACCAATGGACAGGTCAATCAGACAGAAACCTAATAGAGAAATAAGAGAATTAATGGAAGTAATAAAGCAAATGAACTTAACAAACATTTATAGAACATTCCACCCAAATAGGAAAGAATATACCTTCTTCTTTGCAGCTCATAGAACCTTCTTGAAAATTGACCACATACTCAGTAACAAAGCAAACCTCCACAGACACATAAAAATTTTAGTGACAACATGTGTCTTATCGGATCACCATAGATTAAAGTAAGAATTCAACAAAAGGCTACCCCCAGAAAACCGACAAACTCATGGAAACTGAACAGTCAACTACTGAACCACACCTGGGTCAAGGAAGAAATAAAGAAATAAATTAAAGTCTTCCTTGAATTTAATGAAAATAAAGAGACAACATACTCAAACCTATGGGACACTATGAAAGCAGTGCTAAGAGGAAAGTTTATAGCACTAAGTGCCCACATAAAGCAAACAGAGAAAGCACACATTGGAGACTTAACAGCACACCTAAAAGCTCTAGAAAAAAAAGCAGACTCACCCAGGAGAAGTAGAAGACTAGAAATAATCAAACTGAGAGCTGGAATCAGCAGAATAGAAACACAGAAAACAATCCAAAGAATCAATGAAAAAAAAAGCTGGTTCTTGGATAAAATCAACAAGATCGACAAACCCCTATCCGAGCTAATCAAATGACAGAGAGAGAACACGCAAATTAATAAGATCAGAAATGATAAGGGGACATAACCACAGACACAGAGGGAATTCTGAGAATCATCAGATCTTACTACAAAAGGCTATATGCCAGAAAACTGGAAAATATAAAAGAAATCGACATTTTTTAAGATAAGTACCATATACCAAAATTAAACCAGGACCAGGTGAACAATCTGAATAGACCTGTTAGTCTTGAAGAATTAGAAACTGTTATTAAAAACCTGCCTTCCAAAAAAAAGCCCAGGATCAGATGGTTTCAATGCAGAATTCTACCAGAACTTCCAAGAAAAGCTAATACCTATACTCCTTAATGTATTTCACAATATAGAAACAGAGCTAGTTCCAGGACAGGCTCCAAAACCACAGAGAAACCCTGTCTCGAAAAACCAAAAAAAAAAAAAAAAAAAAGAAACAGAAGAGTCATTGCCAAATTCCTTTTATAAAGCTACATTTTCGCTTATACCAAAATCACACAAAGACCCACTCAAAAAAGAAAATTACAGGCCTATCTCACTCATGAACATCGATGCAAAAATTCTCAGCAAAATACTGGCAAACTGAATTAAAAAACACATTAGAAAAATTATCCATTATGTTCAAGTAGGCTTCATCCCAGAGATGCAGGGCTGGCTCAACATATGCAAATTTATCAATGTACTCCATCATATAAATAAACTGAAAGAAAAAAACCGTATCATCATTTTATTAGATGCTGAAAAAAGCATTTGACAAAATTCAACATCCCTTATGATAGAGGTCTTGGAGAGATTAGGTATACAAGGGTCATACTTAAATATAATAAAAGCTATTTACTGCAAGCCAACAGCTAACATCAAATTAAATGGAGAGAAACTCAAAGCCATTCTACTAAAATCAGGAATAAGACAAGGCTGTCCACTCTCTCCATACCTCCTCAATATAGTGCTTGAAGTTCTAGCAATAGCAATAAGACAACATAAGGGGATCAAGGGGATTTGAATTGGAAAGGAAGAAGTTAAACTTTCGTTATTTACAGAAGATATGATAGTATACATAAGCGACCCCAAAAACTCTTCAAATAACTCCTACAGCTGATAAATACATTCAATAATGTGGCAGGATACAAGATCAACTTCAAAAAATCAGTTGTGCACTAAGTTGATGCAGACAGGGAAATCAGAGAAGCATCACCTTTCAGGATAGCCACAAATAGCAGAAAATATCTTGAGGTAACTCTGACCAAGGAAGTGAAAGATCTATTTGACAAGAACTTTAAGTCTTTGAAGAAAGAAATTGAAGAGGATACCAGAAAATGGAAGGATCTCCCTTGCTCTTGGATTGGGAGGATCAACATAGTAAGAATGGCAATTCTCCCAAAAGCAAACTATAGATTCAATGCAATCCCCAAAATTCAAAATCCCATCAAAATTCTTCACAGACCTTGAGAGGACAATAATCAACTTTATATGGAAAAACAAAAAAACCCAGGAGAGCCAAAACAATCTTATACAATAAAGGAACTTCTGGAGGCATTACCATTTCTGACTTCAAACTCTATTACAAAGCTACAGCATTGAAATCAGCTTGGTATTGGCATAAAAACAGAGAAGTCGACCAATGGAATCGAATAGAAGACCCGGATTTTAACCCACAAACCTATGAACACCTGATTTTTGATAAAGGAACCAAAAGTATACAATGGAAGAAAGAAAGCATCTTCAACAAATGGTGCTGGCAGAACTTGTCAGCCTGTAGAAGAATGAAAGTAGATCCATATCTATCACGATGCACAAAACACAAGTACAAATGGATTAAAGACCTCAATATCAGTCTGAACACACTGAATCTAATAGAAGAGAAAGTGGGAAGTACTCTACAACACATGGGCACAGGAGATCACTTCCTACGTATAACCCCAGCAGCACAGACATTAAGGGCAACATTGAATAAATGGGACCTCCTGAAACTGAGAAGCTTCTGTAAAGCAAAGGACACTGTCACTAAGACAAAAAGACAACCTACTGACTGGGAGAAGAGCTTCACCAACCCTGCAACAAAGATCTGATCTCCAAAATATGTAAAGAACTCAAGAAACTAGACCATTAAAGGCTAATCAACCCTATTAAAAAATGTGACAGTGAACTGAGCAGAGAATTCTCAACAGAAGAAGTTCAAATGTCCAAAAGGCACTTAAGGTCATGCTCAACCTCCTTAGCGATCACGAAAATGCAAATCAAAACAACTTTGAGACACCATCTTACACCTGTCAGAATGGCTAAAATCAAAAACACCAATGAGAGCCTTTGCTGGAGAAGATGTGGAGGAAGGGGTACACTCATCCATTGTTGGTGGGAATGCAAACTTGTGCAACCACTTTGGAAAGCAGTGTGGTAGTTTCTCAGGAAATTTGGGATCAACCAACCCCAGCACCCAGTAATACTACTCTTGGGAATATACCCAAGAGGTGCCCTATCATGCTACAAAAGTATTTGTTCAACTATGTTTAATATATTATTAATAATATTTGTATTATTATTAATAGTAATTATTTGCAATAGTCAGAACCTGGAAACAACCTAGAAGCCCTTCAATGGAAGAATGGATAAAGAAAGTGTGGATTATATACATATTAGAGTACTACTCAGCAGTAAAAAACAATGACATCTTGAATTTTGCATGCAAAAGGATGGAAATAGAAAACACTATCCTGAGTGAGGTAACCCAGACCGAAAAAGACGAACATGGGATGTACTCACTCATAATTGTTTTTTAGCCATAAATAAAGAACATTATATTGCCTATAATTCACAATCCTAGAGAAGCTAAATAAGAAGGTGAACCCAAAGAAAAACATTTAGTTATCCTACTGGATATTGGAATTAGACAAGATTGTTGGGCAAAAGTTGGGAACTGGTTGGTTGGGTTTGATAGGGGAAAGAAAAGATGGGGAGAAAAATGTGAAAAGTGGAGGATGGGGAGAGCTTTGGGGGAATGGTATGTTTGGGATAAAGGAAGGATGGATACGGGAGCAGGGAAGTATATATCTTAATTAAGGGAGCCATTTTAGGGTTGGCAAAAGCCTTGACTCTAGAAGGGTTCCCAGGTGTCCAGAGAGATGTCCCCCAACTAGATCCTTGAACATCTGAAGAGAGAGAGCCCCAAATGGCCCGATCCTATAGCCATACTAATGAATATCTTGCATTTCACCATAGAACCTTTATCTGGTGATGGATGGAGATAGAAATTGAGACCCACACTGGAACAATGGACTGAGCTCCCAAGGTCCAAATGAGGAGCAGAAGGAGGGATAACATGAGCAAGGAAGTCAAGACCGCGAGGGGGGCACCCACCCACTGAGATGGTGGGGCTGATCTATTGGGAGCTCACCAAGGCCAGCTGGACTGGGACTGAAAAAGCATGGGATAAAACCGGACTCTCTGAACATGGTCGACAATGAGGGCTGCTGAGAAGCCAAGGACAATGGCACTGGGTTTTGATCCTACTGCATATACGGGCTTTGTGGGAGCCTAGCCTGTTTGGATGCTCATCTTCCTAGACCTGGATGGAGTGGGAGGACCTTGGACTGCCCATTGCTCTTTGGACTTGAGAGGGAGGGGGAACGGAGTGAGGCCTGAGGAGTGGGGGCAGGGTGAGGGAAAAGGAAGGAAGAGGAATTTTTAATAAAAAAAAAACACTAGTTGCTGTCTGATAACTGACCAGCTCTTCCTAAAGGCAGCCCCATTCCCTCACATCTTGAAGCAGTTTCCTCTTTTTCACATTTACCTGTCTACTTTAGTGGCTTGTTCTCTCTTTCCATGGGTTGCAAACTTTCCCTGGCCCTCATATTACAGCTGCTTCTTCTTCACTTGAGCTGCTTCAGAATAAATAAAGTGCACACACATAAACACAGAAACTGCTATACACAGAGATACTCACATCCATAGAGAAATAAATGCATATTACAGCAACATACTCATTTACACATACTCACTCATTTGTGCAATGACACAGAGATAAACACAGTGGAATATGTAGACAGAGAGACATATAAAACCCAAAGAAACACAGAAAGAGGATATGTAAAAGAGATACATAGACACACATACATGCATGTTCTCAGACAAATACACACAGGGAAAAATACATGGATACAAATAACTACACAATGAGATAATGATATAGAGAAATTTATACAAAGACATAACAAGAGACACACAAACATACATAGCAACACAGATATACATATTTGCAAGCATATAAAGAAATATGAAGAACATACACATAGGCACATGAAGACACATGTATTGACAAACACTCACAGGCAGATATACATAATAACCTCCCATAAAGAAACACATAGATATAAGGCAAATTTATGCTCACTTCTAAAAACAGATGCAACTATACTGAAGCATACACCAAATGCACACACACACACACATACACACAGATGTAAATATAATATAGCAACACAGATATAGACCCAGATACAAAGAAACACATAAACATACATGCATGCAAAGTGATAAGTCTCCATTCACATAAAGGAATATGCATGTATGCACAAAATTGAATCACAGCACAGTTTCTTCTGTAATTACTCTCAGAGTTATATGTGAGGTCCCCAGAGTGTACTTGGAGGAAGAACCCGTTAAGGAAACTTACGGAATACATCACATTCAGTAACTTACCACATATGTGACAATTAACAAAGGAGTGTTCATCTTATCAACATGGAGAACATTAATAACTAATGACATATGTTTTCAATATTAGTATGGGATGATATTCATGTACTTTGTAGCAATCACTAATTTCCATTGATAATTAGTTTCTTCCCCATCATTGTCTGTATTGGAATTTTATATCAAAGTCTAGATTTATTTACACTGCAGAAAATTGTTCAGAAATTTTTCTATATGTTGATTATTTCTTAAAATACTAGATTTTGGCATCTGAGAGCCTCTAAGCACTATGACATTGATGACACCAAATATAATCCAATAAAAGAAACTCTACATTCAAGAATTTAATATCAGATTTTTTCCTATCATCCAGTGACTGTTCATCTTATTGAAGAATCTCATGCACTGCATGGGACACAGCATGCACAGCATTGGCACAGCATACACAGCATTGTATACATCATAACTGCTCTCAATAAAGGCCATGTCAAATGTCTGTATCATTAGTCATTCCGATGAGGCACTGAATGAGAAGTTCTTTAGTTTCTGCCACATAGAAGCTGATACTTCTAAACTTCACCTACCTAGTCTTGCCAGGTATTCATCTGAGTATTTGAGATTGGTCCAAGTTAGGTCAAAATTTAAAAAGCATAAATCTCAGCAGGTAGGTTTGCAACAGTTAACATCCCAAGGGATGAGTCAATTGTGAAGTCTCTATTTCTTATAGAGACATCCAACCTTCTGTGAGGTGGTGACCCATATTCTTTGTATACCTAGTGATTCTCACATTCTAAAGCACACAGTCAGAGAACTGTCTGTGTGACCATAAATAAAAAATAAGTTGTGGATGATGTCATGATTTGGTTATCATATACTTCAGGTATTGACAAGTATAAAAGCATGTTAACTAGCCGGGCGGTGGTGGCGCACGCCTTTAATCCCAGCACTCGGGAGGCAGAGGCAGGCGAATCTCTGTGAGTTCGAGGCCAGCCTGGTCTACAAGATCTAGTTCCAGGACAGGAACCAAAAGCTACGGAGAAACCCTGTCTTGAAAATCAAAACAAAAAAAAAAAAAAGAAAAAAAAGCATGTTATTTGTGATCATATTTATAAAGTCAAAACAGACTGTATATTTAATATAACTTTTTCTCAATTATGAGAGAAATTGAGCACCATCTTCATTGTATGAGATGGGCATCCCAACCCAGTTCTAGTTCAAGTAAAGCATGAAAGGAATCATGGCCAGAACTAAAGATGCATAATTGTGGGCCATCTGATACAGAGAGGGAACCTGACCACAATCACTTAGGATAGGAGGGACAGGTGCATAGATAAGCTGAATCAATGACCTACAGTGCATGGGTAAGCTGAATGAACACAGGGAGCAGCTAGAGTAGCATGCACTCCTAAGAACTTACATACACTGTTCTGCCAAGTGTTCTAGAAAACCTCCGCACTTGTTAAACTTTTCTCATCTCTGTTACACACAAGGAAATGTAAAAGCCCCATCAAGTCTCTGAATAGTAGCCCATAAGCTCACATTTTGACATCCATGTGTGGCCATTATCTTCCTCACCCTTTTCTTAGCATCTGGGAATAGTACAAATGAAGACAAGGATTTCTATCAAAAACATCCAAAAATACTCACCTGCTGAGATTTGTAGAGACCTGTGACTAATCCTATTATGACAGATGTTGTTCAATAAGGTCTTCTAAGCGCCATAGTACACCTGATCTTGTCATTACAGACATAATTAGGGAGAGTTTCTTTATTTTTTTCAGATCAAATGAATGAGACTGTGTAATTGTGACCCAATATTATAGCACTCCTGCTGGTAATTGAAATACTGGTCACATATTTGGTAAATATCAGGGTTCTTTCTACATCACCAATGCAAAAATTCAAGAACAGAGAAAGCTGACAGTTTTCAGTTTGTGTTCTATAAAAGGCAACAGTGTTTATTATGGACAGAGATCTACATATGATTATTTATAGTAAAAGGAAGGATTAACCCATACTGGACAATATCCCCAACCTCCCTCAATAATTGAAGAAAATGTCCTGTGTTGTGAGTTTGTAATGACATAAGTTGCTGGAAGGTTAAAAATACTTTAAAAGTTCATCTTTAAAAGTAAATCTCCCATCAATAAGATCTTCCATTTGCAACTTTCACAGAAAATTCCATGCAGCTCTGGTTTTTTAGTGCTTGCACAATGGATAAATAAAAGGTACAAGATTTGGTGATACAGAAAACCTGATCATATATTTCAGTTTTGAAATAATTGAGTAATATTAAAAGTACACCTAATGCATTAGCCAAGATTCAGGTAAGTTTTATGAAACAAACTTAACTGGAGGAGACATTCAAGGAATTACTGGTGAGTACACAGTAGTCTCTTGGGGGTAATGTTTGGTTCCTGTACTAATAATTCTTTCATATTTAGTGAACAATATAGTTAATATATTCCCTCATGTCTACCATCACTATCTTGTATTTTTATGTTTCTAGTTTATCAATTAAAGATACAAAATGTTCTTTAAATATTTAATTTTTAATACATTTAACTATCAGACTACATTTGGTAAATAAATTGATTTGTGTGTATGGACATGAGAAATACTCATATAGAAAATAAAAGGGAATGGATTTCAAAATTTTCAGTAAAACTGGTTTTTATTTGCCACTGACCTTGAATGCATAATGATACAGCTACTCCATTTCATAAATATAGAGATTAAGGGCCTAAACCACAATATTGTCCAAGTATTTAATGCTTACATAGATAATATTAACTAATAATAATAATAATAAATAATATGTCTTCTTACACAATACCTATCATATGAATAATAAACATCAAACTCAAACATTCGCTTTCATACTGAATGATGCATTCAGACTTAAAAGCAATCTATTTTCTATTTTGATTTCTTACCCTTGTGGTATCTTTATGAATAACTATAAGTATTTACCTCTACACGTTGAAATAAAAAAACAATCTTAAAATATTTGCTATTACCTTATGGAAAATGCCATCAAAAGTTTTGTTAATACTCAACAGGAAATTGAGATAAGAACTTATGGAAGTGAAACATTAACTCCTGCAGACTAAACATGAGGAACTGTCAATGATTTGAGTTCTGGGGTGGCATGGGCTATATTTGAAAAGAACAACCAACAATGCACAAAATCAAAAGTGCATAGTGCACAAATTGGTAAATGACAAAGCTATAATTAGTAAAATTATTGAAGAGAAAAAGAAGACATAAATGAGATAGTGTTGACAGAGAGTAAACAGTTTAGATCTATAGAGAAGAGACACGTGCTTTTTAAATAATTGCAAGAAGCTAGTAGATACCATTCTTTCCTGGTAAGACTGATATGCTACACAGATTATTAGAGATTGGTTGATCGGGATACGAGAATTAGCCTGTAAGGGTTAGAGTTAATGGGCCAAGCAGTGTCTAAAAGAATACAGTTTGTATGTTGTTATTTCGGGGCATAAGCTAGCCAGGCGACCAGGAACTGGGGGGGCAGGAACACAGCCTGCAGCTCCCACTACGGCCTGTGGTTTTACATATATTTCTGACACCCTATGAAATATTTATTGTGACATTTACATAGAAAATTCAAAGATACTTACTCTATATTCAGAATGTTGTTGAAATAATCTTTCTCCACAGACCGCTGCTCTGTTATAAGGAAGAAGATACAACCTGTCAACAAATCTTCATCCTTATCTTTATTCTCATACATTCTCCAAAAGCACCTGGGTTGAGTGAACCTGGACACAAGAAGTGGAATGTTCGGGAAAAAGAAGATAAAAATCAAAGTAAACATTTTTATCCTCCTTGAAGCCTGGGAAGTGTGAGTGGTGAAGTGCTCTTCAGATCAGCACATTATATGGGTACCCGTATTTTCCCACCTGCTTTTATTTCTGCAGCCAAAGCAGAGGCTATATGTGTTTTCATGATTCCTTTATTTCCCAGTTGATTCCTCGCCTTTGGGGAATCTTGGACACTTTCTTCCCCTATGGCTGTGCACCTGATATGCATGTGATCCAAATTTAGCTCGGAAATATATGAGGAGAATTCAGGTAGTTTCATGACATCATTTAATTTTGTGGAAATTATGGCTCCATGGGGGATGTCAATTTGAGAAAAATTTGGGGCCATGACTGCCAGAACAATATTTTTATGTTAATGCCTTTAAAAATGATGTCAGTGGCTTTCATTAGATGATTCACATTGAGACAGGAAGGACACAAAAAGTCAAAATTCCTAGTTGCACACTGGAAATTCTTTCACAAAATCCCTGTAAGGGAACAACAGTTCCATGGTTAGTGAAATTGAGTTTCACACAGCTTGCACAGTGGGGCTTATACTACAGGACTGACAGTAACAGAATATCTAACCAAATACTGTGCTTCCATTGTTTTGAGAACAAATAATCAGCTGCAATTCTAAATTTTTCTGAATCCTGCTGTTCTTCAATCATCCAAATCCCCATAGAATCAGTTACATTTATAGCATTATAAAATGTTTTTGAATATTCAACAAGATCACTACAGATTCTGTGTTCTACATTTCAAACACTTACTAATATCTTTTATACTTCCTCCAAACAACAAATAATAAATAGAAGATAAGGCCAATATTTTGTCTATAACATAATCTCCCTCATCTCTCCCTCCATGAGCATCAGTTTTCATAGATCAATTAGTCATTTGACAATTTTTTTTATTTATCTGTGATTTACTACAGTTTTTTTTCTCATTTTAGATTCTGTAGTGGTTGTGAATATGTCTTGTGAAAATCTGCAAAGGAAAGAGATAGTGTGAAGTGACCATGTGTTCAATGCATATTTTGTTTTCTTTTGCCTGAATTTAAGCAAGCTTTTTAAAAAATTGACATATTGACCAAGATTGAATATGCTCAGGACCAACATCTGGAAACATTCCAGGTTAGTTACTCATAAATTCTTCTTATACCATTTTTCAACTCATTTCTTTTTGCTTTCCTTCTAGACTGTGCATTGCCATTGTGAGGGTGCATTGATGAGTGTGAGCAGATGGGTCTCTTTCAGTGGATGGATATGGACTGCAGTAAAAGCAGAGCAAAAATAGGACATGGGGGCCCCAAAATACGAGCTTATTTCCACATTGACCAAAAATCAGAGAGTTGAAACATACCTCTGTTCCTTCAAGGTTATTGTGTTTCTACCTCAAACAAAGGACCCATGTAGATTTAGATCAGTGAGTTCTGCTTTCTCAAGGTTATTCTC
This sequence comes from Neodon shergylaensis, assembly GCA_025134845.1. Lineage (NCBI taxonomy): Eukaryota > Metazoa > Chordata > Mammalia > Rodentia > Cricetidae > Neodon > Neodon shergylaensis. The sequence goes on along the minus strand of JABTXL010001088.1, from coordinate 8,542,624 downwards.
AACATGTGTTGCTAATAGCCAGTCCGGTATTTCAGGAATAGAGAGTAGATATGCTTCTACTTCAAACAAAAGACTCAGGATCCAACTAAGGTTCCATTTCCTTTAAAGAGGTAGCATTGGATTCCAACCAGGGAGTAGTTTGCCTATAGAATGTTTTGAGCTAGGGTGTAAGCAAGACTTGCCTTGTTCTAGCAGCAGAATATTTAAATATGGATATAACCAAAGAACTTCAACTGTTCTATTCATTTTCTTGTATCATGATGATGCAGTTTTTTTAAAAATCTTACTCCTACTTTTTGGGACCTGGAGTATTTTAACCAATTGGAAATTATATGCAGGCAATTTCAGTATTTATTAGAACTCCCTCCTAGTACTATTCTGTTTTATTTTAAATTGCATCTTTGTATTCTTTACAAATTTTCCTAAATCTCCACACTCCTACCCCGGCAAGTGGTACTTTTGTTGAGGCTGGTCCCAAACAGTAGGGCAAATCTTTCTCTGTTTGGTTGGAAGATTTATTTAGCATTTGATATGAGGTAAACAGGACTGGCGTTCTCCTTTTGAACTTAGTACATTTAAAGATCAACATGTTAAATGACATGAGATCCGATTCTGTGATGAGCTCTCCTGGAGGACTAAGATTTGACAGAGAAGGATATGACACGAAGAGTCTCAGATAAGAGCACAAAGCAGATTCAACTTCCTCTTTATGTATTTATTTATTTTATATCCCAGCTACAGTTTCAACTCCCTCCCATTTTCTCAGACCTCCCCTGCCTCCCATTTGCCTCTAACCACAATCTCCTCCTTCTCTGTTTCCATTCAGAAATTATCAGCCCTCCCATGGATATCAATGTGGCATGGGATTCCAATTTGTAGCAAGAATAAACACCTTGCCTTGCTAAGGATAGTCAAGGTGCCATAGTATGAGAAGTATGATCCCAAAAGCCTGCAAAGAAGTTTGAACAGCCTTTTTCTCAGAAAACTGAAAATTGTTCGAACTAGAGACTAAGAAAAATCATCCTTCAAGAGTGCCAATGAAATTTACATCAGTAAAGGTTTGGCATTGTACCCAGTTTTGTCTTATGTGTAATAATTACTATTATTTTAATTAATAGATAACCTAAGAGATTCCATCATATCACACTCACATACATGTTGTATGACCTTCCTCAGTATTTACCCCTCTGTTTCCCACTTATGCATAACTTACTACCAATTTTATTCCTCACTTCAATAAACTTTCTTCTCACTTAATGGTTGTGTGTACTTGCCCAGCTTAGCATACAAGTGTTATATTTTCTTCAAACTGGTTTTATACAGTATTTTAACAAATTCTTTCAGGCATTTACATCTCAAATAATACCTTTCCTTCTTTCTTTGAATATGTATATTCACACTCTTACTGTTAAATTTTGAATCTGTGAAAAATCTGCATTTCTGTTCAGGTAATATGATGATCCCATTCCTTCTAATGACATCGTGGAATTCTTCCAGGTTGAGGAGAAGCCCCTTATGTGAAAATAAATCTCATGAAGCGTTAATCTTCATTCCAATATATGTAAGAGAAGTATGAATCCAGCAATCAAATATGTTTAATTTCATCATTGGTTTCAATAGTTATTGAATTGTATGGTGCCTATTTATTTATTTTTCTTTTTTCTATCAAGAATGTTTTAATACAATGTTTCCTCTAATCCTTGTATTCCACCATTCCCTGCCAAGCTGCCATCTAATCCCCACAATGGGCAAGGCTTTCCATGGTGAGTCAATAAAAACTGAGACTTCACTTTGAGGCAAGACCAGGGCCCTCTGCCCTATATCTAGACTGAGCAAGGTATTCCTCAGAAACGAATGTGCTCGAAGATGCCAGTTCAAGCCAGTTCAAGGGAATAATCCTTGTTCACTGCCAATGATCCCACAGTCTCTCTAAGTCTCACAACTGTCCTGTGCATAAGTGGTCCTAGGTTCATCCTATGCAGGTTCCCTCACAATCAGTCCAGAGTCAGTGAGGTATCACTAGCTTATGTCAGCTTTTTCTGTGGGTATTAACATCATACATCAATCATCATACATCACATTATCATTCCTTCCTCTCATGAATTTGTCTTCAGAAACTAGGCCCAATGCTTTACTGTGGATCACTGTATCTGCTTCTACTAGTTGTTGGATGAAGGTTCTATGATGACAATGAAGGTAGTCATCAATCTGATTAAAGAGCAAGGCCAGCTTATCTTACAACAAAAGTATATGCTCTACTATGTTCATAGCAGCATTGTTTGTAATAGCCAGAACCTGGAAACAACCTAGATGCCCTTCAATTGAAGAATGGATGAAGAAAGTATGGAATATATACATATTAGAGTACTACTCAGCAGTAAAAAACAAGGACTTCTTGAAGTTTGCAGGCAAATGGATGGAAATAGAAAGCACTATCCTGAGTGAGGTAAGCCAGACCCAAAAAGAGGAACATGGGATGTACTCACTCATATTTGGTTTCTAGCCATAAATAAAGGACATTGAGCCTATAATTCAGGTTCTTAGAGAAGCTAAATAAGAAGGAGAACCCAAAGAAAAACATATAGGCATCCTCCTGAACATTAACCTTCATCAGGCGATGAAAAGAGACAGAGACAGAGACCCACATTGGAGCACCGGACTGAAACCTCAAGGTCCAAAGCAGAAGCAGAAGGAGAGAGAGCACGAGCAAGGAACTCAGGACCACGAGGGGTGCACCCACACACTGAGACAATGGGGATGTTCTATCGGGAACTCACCAAGGCCAGCCGGCCTGGGTCTGAAAAAGCCTGGGTTAAAACTGGTCTCGCTGAACATAGTGGACAATGAGGACTACTGAGACCTCAAGAACAATGGCAATGGGTTTTTGATCCTACTGCACGTATTGGCTTTGTGGGAGCCTAGGCAGTTTGGATGCTCACCTTACTAGACCTGGATGGAGGTGGGTGGTCCCTGGACTTCCCACAGGACAGGGAACCCTGTTTGCTCTTTGTGCTGACGAGGGAGGGGAACTTGATTGGGGGAGGGGGAGGGAAAGGGGAGGCGGTGGTGGGGAAGAGACAGAAGTCTTTAATAAATAAATAAATTAAAAAAAAATGAAAAAAAAAAGAGCAAGGCCAGTTTAGACATCCTCTGCACTATTGTTTAGAGGCTTAACTGGGGCCATCCTTGTAAATTCCTGAGAATTTCCATGGTGCCATGTTTCTCCCAAACCCTTTCCTGGTTCCCTCAATCAAGATATTTCTTTTCTTGCTCTCTCCCACTGCCCTTTTCTTTCTTGAGCATCCTTTTCCCTCATATTCCCTCTTCCCTCTCTTTCTCTCTTCTCACACCCCTTCAATCCTTCCTTCATATTCCCAAGATTTTCAGGAGATCTTGTCCGTTTTCGCAACCCAGGAGGATCCATTTATGTCTCTGTTAGGGTTCTCCTTGTTACCTAGCTTCTCTGAGATCATAGGCTATAGACTGGCTATACTTTGATTTACCTGTAATATTCACTCATGAGTGAGTATATACCATGGTCATCTATCTGGGCCTAGGTTATGTCACTCAGAATGTTTTTTATTTTGTCTAATTCCATCCATTTGAATGCCAATTTCAAGATTTCATTCTTTTAACTCTGAACAATACTCCTTTGTGTAAATATACCATAATTTCTTTATCTGTTCAGTTTAAGGGAACCTAGGTTGTTTGCAGGTTATGGGTATTACAAATAATGATGTCATGAACATAGTTGAGCAAATGTTCTTGTGGTAATAGTATGCATTCTTTGGGTATATTCCCAAGAATATATTGCTGGGTCTTGAGGAAGATTTTCCAAACCACAACAATGTTTTACAAAGTGGTTATCTAAGATTGTACTCCCACCAGTAATGGAGGAGGGTGTCTCTTACTCTGAATCCTCTCCAACATAAGATGTCTTTGGTGTTGTTGATCTTAGCCATTCTGACTTGTATAAGATATTATCTCAGAGTCATTTTGATTTTTTATTTATTTATTTAATTATTTATTTATTAAAGATTTTTGCCTCCTACCCGCCACCACCTCCCATTTCCCTACCCCTGCCCCGCCCAAGTCCCCCTCCCCCTATCAAGTCCCTCTTCCTCATCAGCCCAAAGAGCAATCAGGGTTCCCTGACCTGTAGGAAGTCCAAGGACCACCCACATCCATCCAGGTCTAGTAAGGTGAGCATCCAAACTGCCTAGGCTCCCCCAAAGCCAGTACGTGCAGTAGGATCAAAAACCCATTGCCATTGTTCTTGAGTTCTCAGGAGTCCTCATTGTCCACTATGTTCAGCAAGTCCGGTTTTATCCCATGCTTTTTCAGGCCCAGGCCAGCTGGCCTTGGTGAGTTCCCGATAGAACATCACCATTGTCTCAGTGTGTGGGTGCACCCCTCGCGGTCCTGAGTTCCATGCTCGTGCTCTCTCTCCTTCTGCTCCTGATTTGGACCTTGAGATTTCTGTCTGGTGCTCCAATGTGGGTCTCTGTCTCTGTCTCCTTTCATCGCCTGATGAAGGTTAATATTCAGGAGGATGCCTATAAGTTTTTTTTTGGGGGGGGGTTTCTCCTTCTTATTTAGCTTCTCTAGGATCACTAATTATAGGCTCAATGTCCTTTGTTTATGGCTAGAAACCAAATATGAGTGAGTACATCCCATGTTCCTCTGTTTGGGTCTGGCTTACCTCACTCAGGATAGTGTTTGCTATTTCCATTCATTTGTATGCAAAATTCAAGAAGTCCTTGTTTTTTACCGCAGCGTAGTACTCTAATGTGTATATATTACACACTTTCTTCATCCATTCTTCCATTGAAGGGCATCTAGGTTGTTTCCAGGTTCTGGCTATTACAAATAATACTGCTATGAACATAGTTGAACAAATGCTTTTGTCATGTGATAGGGCATCTCTTGGGTATATTCCCAAGAGTGGTATTGCTTGGTCCAGGGGTAGGTTGATCCCGAATTTCCTGAGAAACCGCCACACTGCTTTCCAAAGTGGTTGCACAAGTTTGCATTCCCACCAGCAACCTCACCAGCAAAGGCTATCATTGGTGTTTTTTATTTTAGCCATTCTGACAGGTGTAAGATGGTATCTTAAAGTTGTCTTGATTTGCATTTCCCTGATCGCTAAGGAAGTTGAGCATGACCTTACGTGTCTTTTTGCCATTTGAACTTCTTCTGTTGAGAATTATCTGTTCAGCTCAGTGCCCCATTTTTTAATTGGGTTTATTAGCCTTTTGCGGTCTAGTTTCTTGAGTTCTTTATATATTTTGGAGATCAGACCTTTGTCAGTTGCATGGCTGGTGAAGATCTTCTCCCAGTCAGTGGGTTGCCTTTTTGTCTTAGTGACAGTTTCCTTTGCTTTACAGAAGCTTCTCAGTCTCAGGAGGTCCCATTTATTCAATAAGGCCCTTAATGTCTGTGCTGCTGGGGTTATACATAGGATGTGGTCTCCTGTGCCCATGTGTTGTAGAGTACTTCCCACTTTCTCTTCTATCAGGTTCAGTGTGTTCAGCCTGATATTGAGGTCTTTAATCCATTTGGACTTGAGTTTTGTGCATGGTGATAGATATGGATCTATTTTCATTCTTCTACCGGTTGACATCCAGTTTTGTTAGCACAATTTTTGAAGATGCTCTCTTTTTTCCATTGTATACTTTTAGCCCCTTTATCAAAAATCAGGTGTTCATATGTTTGTGGGTTAATGTCAGGGTCTTTTATTCGATTCCATTGGTCGACTTCTCTATTTTTATGCCAATACCAAGTTAATACTGTAGCTCTGTAATAGAGTTTGAAGTCAGGGATGGTAATGCCTCCAGACGATCCTTTATTGTATAAGATTGTTTTGGCTATCCTGGGTTTTTTGTTTTTCCATATAAAGTTGATTATTGTCTTCTCCAGATCTGTGAAGAATTTTGATGGGATTTTGATGGGGATTGCATTGAATCTATAGATTGCTTTTGGTAGAATTGCCATTTCTACTATGTTGATCCTCCCAATCCAAGAGCACTGGAGATCCTTCCATTTTCTGGTGTCCTCTTCAATTTCTTTCTTCAAAGACTTAAAGTTCTTGTCATATAGACCTTTCACTTCCTTGGTCGAGTTACCCCAAGATATTTTATGTTATTTGTGGCTATTGTGAAAGGTGATGCTTCTCTGATTTTCCTCTCTGTTTCCTATCCTTAGTGTATAGGAAGGCCACTGATTTTTTGGAGTTGATCTTGTATCCTGCCACATTACTAAAGGTGTTTATCAGCTGTAGGAGTTCTTTGGTAGAGTTTTTGGGGTCGCTTATGTATACTATCATATCATCTGCAAATAACGAAAGCTTAACTTCTTCCTTTCTAATACGAATCCCCTTGATCCCCTTATGTTGTCTTATTGCTATTGCTAGAACTTCAAGCACTATATTGAAGAGGTATGGAGAGAGTGGACATCCCTGTCATGTTCCTGATTTTAGTGGGATGGCTTTGAGTTTTTCTCCATTTAATTTAATGCTAGCTGTTGATTTGCTATAAATAGCTTTTATTATATTTAGGTATGTCCCTTGTATCCCTAGTCTCTCCAAGACCTTTATCATAAAGGGGTGTTGAATTTTGTCCAATGCTTTTTCAGCATCTAATGAAATGATCATATGGTTTTTTTCTTTCAGTTTATATATATGGTCGATTACATTGATAGATTTGCATATGTTGAACCAGCCCTGCATCTCTGGGATGAAGCCTACTTGATCATAATGGATAATTTTTCTAATGTGTTCTTGGATTCGGTTTGCCAGTATTTTATTGAGAATTTTTGCGTCAATATTCATGAGTGAGATAGGCCTGTAATTCTCTTTCTTGGTTGGGGCTTTGTGTGGTTTTGGTATCAGGGTAACTGTAGCTTCATAAAAGGAATTTGGCAATGACTCTTCTGTTTCCATATTGTGAAATACATTAAGGAGTATAGGTATTAGGTCTTCTTGGAAGTTCTGGTAGAATTCTGCAATGAAACCATCTGGTCCTGGGCTTTTTTTGGAAGGGAGATTTTTGATAACAATTTCTAGTTCTTCGCGACTAACAGGTCTATTTAGATCGTTCACCTTGTCTTGGTTTAGCTTTGGTATATGGTACTTATCTAAAAAAATGTTCATTTCTTTTGTATTTTCCAGTTTTGTGGCATCAGGCTTTTGTAGTAAGATCTAATGATTCTCTGAATTTCCTCTGTGTTGTGGTTATGTCCTCCTTTTCATTTCTGATCTTGTTTATTTGCGTGTTCTCTCTCTGTCATTTAATTAGTTTGGATCAGGGTTTGTTGATCTTGTCAATTTTCTCCAAGAACCAACTTTTTGTTCCTTGATTCTTTGGATTGTTTTCTGTGTTTCTATTTTGTTGATTTGTGCCCTCAGCTTGATTATTTCCAGTCTTCTGCTCCTCCTGGGCACGTCTGCCTCTTTTTTTCTAAAGTTTTCAGGTGTGCTGTTAAGTGCCCGATGTATGCTTTCTCCGTTTTCTTTAAGTGGGCACTTAGTGCTATGAACTTTCCTCTTAGCACTGCTTTCATCGTGTCCCATAGGTTTGAGTATGTTGTCTCTTTATTTTGATTAAATTCAAGGAAGACTTTAATTTCTTTCTTAATTTCTTCCTTGACCCAGGTGTGGTTCAGTAGTTGACTGTTCAGTTTCCATGAGTTTGTCGGCTTTCTGGGGGTAGCGTTGTTGTTGCCTTCTAACTTTAATCCATGGTCATATGATAAGACACAGGTGGACACTGATATTTTTTTGTAACTGTGGAGGTTTCCTTTGTTTCCGAGTATGTGGTCAATTTTCGAGTAGGTTCCATGAGCTGCAGAGTAGAAGGTATATTCTTTCCTATTTGGGTGGGGTGTTCTATAGATGTCTGTTAAATTCATCTGCTTCATTATCTCCAATAATTCTCTTAATTCTCTCTTAGGTTTCTGTCTGATTGACCTGTCCATTGGAGAGACAGGTGTATTGAAGTCTCCTACTACTAGTGTGTGTGGTTTGATGTCTGCCTTGAGTTCTAGTAATATTTCTTTTACATAAGTGGGTGCTTTTATATTAGGGGCATAGATATTCAGGATTGAGATGTCATCCTGATGAATTGTTTCTGTTATGAGTATAAAGTGTCCATCTCGATCTCTTCTGATTGATTTTAGTTTGAAGTCAGTTTTGTTAGAAATGAGTATGGCCACACCTGCTTTTTTCTTAGGACCATTTCTTGAAACACCTTTTCCCAACCCTTTACTCTGAGTAGATGCCTGTCTTTGTGGTTGAGATGTGTTTCTTGCAAATAGCAGAATGTTGGATCCTGTTTTCTTATCCAATCTCTTAGCGTGTGCCTTTTTATAGGTGAGTTGAGTCCGTTGAAATTCAGTGATATTAATGACCAGTGGTTGTTAACTCTGGTCACTTTTTTAGTCATAGAGTTTGTGTGTTTCCCTTCTTTGAGTTGTGCTGGTGAAGGGTCTCTAGATGTTTGAGTTATTGTGGTCATTGTTGGACTCCTTGGTTAGTGATTTTCCTTTTGTCATTTTTTGAAGATGCATTTTTGTATGTGGGAGATCCTTCTGTCTGCATGTTGCTTTTATTGATTAATGAATAAAGAACTACTTTTAGCTTATGGCAGTGAAGAACAGAACTAGGTTTGGAAAGCTAGGCTGTATGCTGGGGAAAACAAGTGTCAACTCAGAGAGAATCATCAAGCCTCTGGAGATAGACACTGGGAACTTTATCCAGTAAGTCACAGCCACATGGCAAAATACAGATCAATAGAAATGGGTTAAATTAATATAAGAGTTAGTCAATAAGAAGCTAGAACTAATGTGCAAGAAGTGATTTAATTAATACAGTTTCTGTGTGATTATTTCAGGCTTAAGCTATCCTGGTGGCCTGAAAACAACAAGTGGCCTCCCCCTCCTTCGAACACTTTTTTCCATTGTATAATTTTAGCTTCTTTGTCAAAAATCAGGTGTTCATAGGTGTGAGGAATAATGTCAGGATCTTTGTTTCAATTCCATTGGTCTACCTGTCTGATTTTATGTCAATACCATGCCTTTTTTATAACTGTAGCTCTATAGAAAAGCTTGATGTCAGGGAGGGGAATTACTCCAGATGTTTCTATATTGTAAAGAACTGTTCTGGTTATTCTAGATTTTTTTATTGTTATTCCATATGAAGTTGAATATTGTTCTCCAAGGTCTGTGAAGAATTTGGCTAAGATTTAGATGTTGATTGCATTCAATCTGTAGAGTAGTTTTGGTAGGATTGTTATTTTTACTCTTTTGTCAATACATATCAAAGAGCATGGGAAATCTTTTCATTTTCTGATATCATTTGCAAATTTCTTCTTCAAAGAATTAAAGATCTTGTCATATACATCTTTCACGTGTTTGATTAGTTATACCCTAAAATATTTTATGTTATTTATGGGTATTAAAAATGGTGATGTTTTTCTCATTTATTTTTAATCCCTTTATCATTTGAATATAGAAGGGCTATTAAATTTTTGAGTTAATTGTGTATTCTGGCACATTATGGAAGGTGTTTAACAAGTGTAGGAGTTCCCTGGTAGAGATTTTCGGGTCGCTTATGTATAATACCATATCATTTTCAAATAGTGAGAGTTTGACTTTTTCTTTCCAATTTGTATTTGTTTAATCTCCTTTTGTTGTCTTATTGTTCCTGTTAGAACTTCAAGTACCATGTTGAATAGCTATAGAGAGAGTGGACAGCCTTATCTTGTTCTTGATTTTAGTATAATTACTTTGAGTTTCTCTCCATTTGAATTGATTTTGACTCTTGGCTTCCTCTATATTGTTTCCTTAAGTTTATTAGATGCTGAAAAATCATTTGACAAAATTCAACATCACTTTATGATAAAGGTTTTGGAGAGATTAAGGATACAAGGGTCATATGTAAATATGATAAAAGCTATTTACACAGGCCGACAGCTAATATCAAATTAAATGGAGAGAAATTCAAAGCGATCCCACTAAAATCAGGAACATGACAAGCTTGTCCACTCTCTCCATACCTGTTTAATATAGTGCTTGAAGTACTAGCAATAGCAATAAGACAACATAAGGGGATCAAAGGGAATCGAATTGGAAAGGAAGAAGTTAAACTTTCATTATTTGCAGATGATATGATAGTGTACATAAGTGACCCCAAATGCTCCAACAAAGAACTCCTTCAGTTAATAAACACCTTTAGAGCATGGCAGGAGATCTAAATGAATTTACTAATGAATAAGTGAGGCAGACTTTTATCATATGGTGTTGCAAAAGGAGCGGCGGGGCTGTGTCCCCAGCACCCGGCCGCCCGCTTACATCCAATTGAGTTATTGCCTAGAAGTGATACACTGGCTGTCACCAAACACCCTATTTACCGACAAGATTATAGATGATCATCCACAGATTGATGGCAAGACCATTTTAATAAAACCTAAACAACTTCAACTTCACAACAGATTGAACATGCAGAAGTTGACCTGGTACTTTCATTGAGTTTTAACCCAGTATTCTAGTGTCTTTGGTACTGAAATATACTTTATCCTGTACCAAACATAAACTGTAGATGAAAACACATCCAAAATCCTTTTGATCTACAAAGATATCCTGCCCGCAAGATAGATTAAAGAATGGTTGCACAAAATTTCTAAGAGTAAGTAATCAATATCAGGTTAGATTGAATACCAGATCCACAAAATTGATCCAACCAGAGACTACTTGGGTGAAGAAAAATCAGAGACTAGATAGTCTAGTTATCTACAGTAAAACCAAATCCTAATGTACAAAAAAAAAAAAAGAACAAGTATTTTGCAATGGCATTTGTTACACTTATAGATCAGGGCCTTGTTTTGACATCATCAGAGAAACTTTCTGCAGCAGAAAGAAAAAAATATAGAAATAGCAACCAGACATGATGGTGAGAAAAAGAAATCTAAATTTAAAAGAGTTGTTTCCTTCACATTATTTCCTGCAAGCCACAGAAAATAATATGGAAGATGATGTACAGTATATTAAAGCCAGGCTGGATGGAGGACCCCAAAGCAAAAAGGCCTTCAATATAAACAGGATTGAAACATGAAGAAATCACAGAACCTAGAGCAACAGGCACAGTTCTTACATGTGTGTTTCTCAGTGGTGGTTACATACCTGAAAGTATAAGTAAAAACAGGCTTGATCCCTAATCCTTAAATAAAATCCAATTTATAATCACTGACTAATGATAATTGCCTTTCCTCCTAAAAGTCTCAATAAAGAATTTGAATGCCCAGAAAGAGATGTGAGCAGATAATTCACTCAACCTAATTCTTGGATGTCCTTGTCTCCCATTGTTGTGTCAGAGTTTCCCCCTTGTCTCTAACTGATAGCTTGTCATAGCATATATATTAACCAATTCATTCATTATATATATGTATGTATATATATGTATGTATACATATATATATGTATATATATAACAATTCATTCTTTTTAACATACTGATACTTTGAATATTTATTATAGGTTTCAGGTTAAATTTTATGGGATTCATAAGTGTACAAATGTATGGGACTGATTCTCATTGATTCTCTTTAGATATTTCGTCATGTTTCTTCATTTTGACCTAACATAATGCGTTAGCTTTTCTTAACCTTAGTATTAATTTTTTTACTTTCCCATAGAAACCTATTTTGCAGTGAGAGATAGAAGCAGGGATAAAATAACATAAAGGGGTTATGGGAAGGAGTATAAAAGAATAAGGGAATAAAGGCAGGAGAAGCCATAATCAGGGGCTATTATGTGGGAAAAATATTTTTAATGAAGGGAAAAAAAATCAGTGTTCCATTACAGTGTTTTATACATTCAATTCTAAAAATTATTTTAACTTTAATTAGGAGTATGTTTGTTTTTTGAGTGTGTTATTATGTGTACATCGGAATGTAGGTGTTCTTGGAAGTCAGAAGAGTGCAACTCTTTCATTATAGCTATTGTTATAGGGACTGCAAGTTGTGGGGAATGGATAGTGAACTCATTTCCTCAGAAAAAGCACACATGAATTTAAATGTGGAGAAACATTTCATCTTCCTCAATATCCATTATATCTATTTATCATACATTTTTCTCTCTCCTAAATTCTACTCCTCTAACTCCTAGGATGCAATGGTATTCACTTTTCTTGCTCCAAAAATGAGCATATTAGTTTTACCATCTGATAGCAATATTTAACTCTACTAAAAGATTTCTCTGTTTTCATTTGCATTCAAAGTTCCACATTAACTCCTTTATCAGTAGAATTACTTAGCATTAATTTTAATGTTGCTGGGAATTGAGGAATAAAGGAATACATCTCTGTACGATAATTGTAAAAAACTGAATCTCATAAAATAATTGGCTGTGTGGATCATTATAGATGAAATTGTACAGAAAAGTAGTATACATGACACTGCTGTGCCTCATCATTAGAAGGAATGATAAGAATCATTAGCCATTCATACAGTTTGCCTTGTATTGTATTAGGTGATTCTGTGCCAATACTGTAGTTGTCAGACACAATTTATGGAATGTATGGTCAGGAAGATGTTTTCTCCCTTAACTTTTGAAGAGAATTTCTCTCTGGTCTTAACAAAATTATGTAGCACTTGGGGATAAAAATGCATCCCAGTAGGCCTGCACTGGAAGCCAAGATGAACAAGACCTCCACAACCACCATTATCTTGCCCTTGGTGCTGTGGTAGACAGGGAGGAATGTTATCCAGACACTGCAAAACAACAGCATGCTGAAAGTCAGCAACTTGGCTTCATTGAATGTGTCAGGGAGATTCCTGGCCAAGAAAGCAACAATGAAGCTCCCTAATGCAAGGGAACCATGGTATCCCAGGACACAGTAGAATGCAGTAACTGAGCCCTTGTTGCACACAATGATGATTTGGCCATGCTCAGAGTGCACATCTTTGTCAATAAAAGGAGGAGAAAATTGCAGCCAGATTGTACAGAGAATAATTTGGATGAGTGTACAGATGGCAATGATGTAGTTGGGAACACCAGAAACCAGGAAATACCTCATCCTTGTTCCAGGGGTTGTGACCTTGAAAGCAAGCAGCACAGTCACTGTTTTGGCCAACACAGTGGAAACAGCCAGAGTAAATACAACTCCAAATGTAATATGTTGCAGAACACAGGTAGCTGAGTTGGGATGCCCCATGAAAAGCAAGGGACAGAGGAAACAAAAGATGAGTGAAATTAGCAAGATGTAGCTGAGATTCTGGTTGTTGGCCTTGACAATGGGAGTGTTGTGATACTTCACAAATATCCCAAGAACCACAGTTGTGAATGCAGAGAAGAACAAGGCCATTAAGGTAAGAACCATCCCTAAGGTATCTTTGTAGTTCAGAAAGACCACAGCTTTTGGAATACATTGGTTCTGTTCTCTGTTGGCATACTGGTCCTCTGGACACCTCACACAATTATCCACATCTTCTGGAAAGAGAAAAGCATGATTACTACAACTACTACCATTTATTGACAGAATATTTCAATTCAGTGTATTGAGTAAACATTGTGATATCTGAATCCTTTGTTGATGCTGTTGCTGAGAGACACTGCTGCATAGCAATACTTTCATTTCATAATATTCATTATAAATATTGGAGATGAAATAAAATAATATATTGTCTATTTAACTTTGTCTTGGTGATATCATTTTGTATTATCAGAATACACAGATATTTTCAGTCCTTTCTGAAAGCAATGATGAATTGACTGAAACTAGTGAGCTTACAGAGATTAAAATGATTAATCACTGTATTGCACAGAATGTATTTAATATCTCAGATCCCGTGGTTAGAGAGATTTTTGATGTCTTTCTGTTTTATGAATGGTTTCCCAGAAATAGATGGAGATCATGTCTTCTAGAGGACAAGTTATGTGATACATTTTCTAGTATGAATTCACCAGCCAAAACATACTGACATATAAGAAACAGGAAACAGAATCTGTAGGGACCCTTGGAGCCTTCACACAACAAACTAAGATCAAGTTCTCAACCAAAAGGAGATTGATGTGTCCAAGAGGACAATGGCTAGGGAAAAAGAATCAAAAACAGGAGATAGAGAATAGATAGGGATAAGTCAACAAGAGAGGAGGAAGGGGTTTTGCTCAAGGAGTACATAGCACTGCCTCTGGTTAGAGGAGACAAGTGTGGCCTATAGGAAAATAGCAGTTTATATATGTAAAAGCAGAACCCCCTGATAGGACAAATAATTTAATTTTGATTGAACAGGTTAATTCGGACAGCCATAAAACACATTTTTGCTCACTAGACTTCAATAACATTAATTGGATGTCCTATATTTTTGGGGTTAAGTCCATTATTATCATCATGGGACATGCTGGCTTGGAGGAAGACATGGTGCTGGAGAGGGAGCTGAGTATTCTATATCTTTGAACCATAGGCAATGGGAAGTAAATGGTCTCACTGTGAATGGCCTTCCCTATGAAGGTACAAGAAGCTTAGAGAACACCAAATAGATTGGATCAAAAATATTCTCCTTGCCATATAATAATCAAAACACAAAACATACTGAATAAAGAAAGAATATTAAGAGCTGCAAAGGAAGAAGGTCATGTAAAATAAATAGGTAAACTTATCAGAATTACACTTGACTTCTCAAAGGAAACCATGTAAGGCAGAAGATCTACTATAACCAGCAAAGCTTTCTTTCACCATCAATGGAGAAAAAAGGTATTTCATGACAAAAACTGATTTAAACAATACGTATCTACAAATCCAGCCTTACAAAAAGTAGTAGAAGGGCATCTAGGTTGTTTCCAGGTTCTGGCTATTACAAATAATGCTGATATGAACATAGTTGAACAAAAGGTTTTGTCATATGATAGGGCATCTCTTGGGTATATTCCCAAGAGTGGGATTACTGGGTCTTTGGGTAGGTTGATTGCGAATTTCCTGAGAAATCGCCACACTGCTTTCCAAAGTGGTTGCACAAGTTTGCACTCCCACCAGCAATGGATGAGTGTACCCATTTCTCCACAACCTCTCCAGCAAAGGCTATCATTGGTGTTTTTGATTTTAGCCATTCTGTCAGGTGTAAGATGGTATCTCAAGGTTGTTTTAATTTGCATTTCCCTGATTGCTAAGGATGTTGGGCATGACCTTAAGTGTCTTTTGGCCATTTGAATTTCTTCTGTTGAGAATTCTCTGTTTAGTTCAGTGCCCCATTTTTAATTGGGTTAATTAGCATTTTAAAGTCTAGTTTCTTGAGTTCTTTATATATTTTGGAGATCAGGGAACCTGAAATGACCCTATCCTGTAGCCATACTGATGAATATCTTGCACATCACCATAGAACCTTCATCTGGCGATGGATGGAGATAGAGACAGAGACCCACATTGGCGCACCGGACTGAGCTACCAAGGTCCAGGTGAGGAGCAGAAGGAGGGAGAACATGAGCAAGGAAGTTAGGACCGCGAGGGGTGCACCCATACACTGTGACAGTGGGGCTGATCTATTGGGAGCTCACCAAGGCCACCTGGACTGGGACTGAATAACCAGACTCTCTAAACATGGTGGATAATGAAGGCTGATGAGAAGCCAAGGAAAATGGCACTAGGTTTTGATCCTAGTGCATGAACTGGCTTTGTGGGAGCCTAGCTTGTTTGGATGCTCACCTTCCTGGACCTGGATGGAGGGGGAGGACCTTGAACTTCCCACAGGGTGGCGAATCCAGACTGCTCTTCAGACTTGAGAGGGAGGGAGAATAAAGTGGGGGGAGGAGGAGAGGAGTGGGGAGAGGGGGAGAGGAGTGATAGGAGGGGAAGAGGAGAGGTAGGAGGGGGAGAGGAGTGGGAGAATTGCGAGGAAAATGAGAGGCAGGTAGGAGCCAGAAATTTTTTCAACAAAAAAATTTAAAAACAATAAAAAAAGTAGTAGAAGGAAAACCTCAACCCAAAAAGTCAAAAACACCCACAATAGCAAAGACTTCTGACAACCCTCCACCAACACAACTCAAAGAGGGAAAACACACAAACACTACCACCAAAAAAATAACCAGAGTTCACAACCACTGGTCATTAATATCATTTAATAGCAATGGAATCAATTCACCTATAAAAAGGCACAGGTTAAAAGAATGCAAACGAAAGCATGATCCATCATTCTGCTGTTCATAACAGCATGTCAACCTCAAAGACAGACACTACCTCAGAGTAAAGGGTTGGGAAAAGATTTTCCAATCAAACAGATCTAGGAAACAAGTGCGTGTGGCTATCCTAATATCTAACAAAATTCATTTCAAACTATAATCAATCAGAAGAAATGGAGAAGGACACTTTATACTCATAACAGGAAAAATTCATCAAGATAAAATCTCAATCCTGAATATCTATATCCCTAATATAAAAGCTCCCACTTGTGTAAAAGAAACATTACTAGAACTCAATTCACACATCAAACCCCACACACTAATAGTAGGAGATTTCAAAACTCCTCTCTCACCAATGCACAGGACAACCAGAGAGAAACTTAACAGAGAAATAAGAAAACTAACAGATGTACTTAATCAAATGGACTTAACAGACATCTATAGAACATTCCACACTTTGGTAGAATTCAGTCACAATGTTCTAAGACTGTCAGAACTGTTTCTTTGAGAAAAGTCTAGCAAATACAGACTTTCAAGGAATCAAAGATGTATGTCATGGTATGAAGCATGATTATAAAAACTTTGGGTCAGGAATTGGGTCTCAACCTGAAGATCGGAAAGCAAAATACCCAATCACTGGCTCTTACCTTGACCTCAGTCTGAAATGGCAATCTTGCCTCTTGGAATCTCAAAAAGAGTCTGTGTCTGAGAGCTGTGTACCCCCCCAACCCTATTTTATATTTCCCTCTAGGTTTGAAATTAAAGGCTTGCAACACTGGGATAAAAACATGCAACACCAGATTTCTCTATTAACCAGGGTGGCTACTGGGATTAAAGGTGTTTTTTTGTTTACCATAATCTCTTCTATAACACTGAAAAGTAAAACAGTTTTACCCTCAGATATTCAGAGAGTCTCTATGTATTAAAGTACCATTGAAATGCCTCTACATTTCCCTTTTTTTGTCAAAAAATAATAAAAAAGGCTATAATTAATATAAAAACTATATACAATAAGTACAATGACTGTATATAATATATACAGGGAAGAAATATATCCACAATATGGAGTCCATTTGCATTTGACATATTGAGAAAAATATTTAGTCTGTAGCTTATCTTGGTGAGTCCAAAGGCTTATAGCTACTTTACTTTCTATCAATGATTTACTTTTGCCACAAAGAAAGGAAACTCCATGTGGAGTTTCTTCAATATCCATTATGTTCTCTGGAGTAGATTGGTCTGATATATTTTCCTAAACAGTTGATGATACTAATTTTCAAGGACTATAAATTAGCATTATATTGTTATATGAGCTGTATAGGTACAATACCTTGAACAAGATTCAAAATGCATGTACAATATGTTTTAACAAAATTAATATCAAATTTGTATCAATATACAAAATTGGTATCAATATACAAAATTTGTATACAATATACAAAAATAAAACAAATGTGAAATACAAAAAACTAACAGATCATGTCTGAGAACTTTACATCCCCCTCTCTAGGGCTCAGACTAAAGGCATATAGCACTGGGATTAAAGGTATGCACCCCCTGATTTCTATATCAGCTAGGTTAGTGACTGGGATTAAATGTGCACATGCCATTGTGGCTATGGGGATTAAAGGTATATGTTACCATAATGTGGTCTGTAAGGCTGACCGGTGGGACTCTTTTACTCTTAGATCTACAGATAGTTTTTATTTATTAAAATAAAATTGAAATATCACTACAATGGTATAACGAGTTTTTTAATGAATTGTTAATAATCATAGACCTATGAAACTTAACTTAGGAAAGTAATATATTTTATTTCTTCAATTGTCTTTTGGTCCATTTGATCAGCTCAGTATGACTGAGAGAAAAATGATCTATGTGATGTGAAGGATTTATCTCAATAGCAAACACTCACTGGTCTCATTAGAAACTTCATTTTGTGGGCAGGGGCTGCAATCAAAACAGCAGGCTGCCATTCCCTCCTGCCAGAATTTTCTGAATCCAGGACCACAATCAGCACTGCACACAGAGGGCGGATTCTGTGAAAAATCAGATACATGCTGGTGTCAGGAGTTTTACCTACTTCTATAAATATATTTCATTATCACGTTGATATACCAATTAGCTAGTTTTATATACACCAAAAATTAAGCTTAATACATTTTATAATAACACGCATACAAATGTATGGAAACAAACTGATGTAAATTTGAGTAGCTTCCCAAACCTAGAAAATTAGGAGGAAGAATAGTTTTTTTGATATGAACAAACACTATAGAGCTTACAAAGTCGTTTTTCTACTTAATTTTCATCACAGTGACACAATGTACATTAATAAGTTAAAAAGAACCTTTAGTAAAATATTGAATTAGCATGCTATCAAATTATTTAAGCATTTTATTAATGGGTAGTTGGTATAGGACTACCCTGCCCACTGTGGGCAGTGATGTCCCTAGTCAGGGCTGTATGAGAATTCAGAGAAAACCAGTAAGCTATGTTCCTTCAGATTCTGTGGTTTAGATGCAGTCTCCATATGCCTGCCTGCTTTGTCATTTCTTTGCTGTAATTCATGATCCCAATCAAACCTTCTCCTCTATAAGATTTTGGTCAATATTTAATCACAGCAACATCACAGAAAGCAAAGATGAACAGATATCTGAAATAGTGGGAATGTCTCATAAAGTGTCAGATAACACACATGAACTCTAAAAACAGTACTACAAACCCTGACATATTATAAAGAAAAATACAGCTAAATAGGCAGAGTGAGGAAGGGTATAACTGATATCAACTGAGCTATAAAGAACGGTGTTTCCTGAGATATAACTGCTTCACAAATCCTCCCCATATTTGAGGAACCTGAGTAAAAGTTTGATTTGAATTATTTGTACTTTTGAAGACTAATTTCTTGAGTTTTTTTTATGTTTTGGAGACCAGATCACTGTCTGATGTGGGGTTAGTGAAGTTTAATTTTTCATTCTGTGGCTGTTTTATCTTATTGACAGAGTCCTTTGCTTTACAGAAGTTATACAGTTTCAGGGGGTCCCATTTATTAATTGTTTCTCTCAGTGTCTGTGCTGCAGGGGTTATATTGAGGACGTGGTCTCCAGTGCCAATGCATTCAAATGTACTTTCCACTTTCTCTTCTATAAAGTTCGGTGTGGCTGGCTTTATGATGAGAGTCCATCTTACAACTGTAAGAATGGCAAAGATCCCCTGGGAACCCCTCTAGAGTCAAGGCTCTTGCCAACCGTAAAATGGCTCCCTTAATTAAGATATATACTTTCCTGCTCCCATATCCAACCTTCCATTATCACAACCATCTCATTCCAAGTTCTCCTTATCCTCCCCTTCTCACTTTTCTCTTCCCATTTCTCCTTTCCCCATCCCACCCAACCCCCCAGTTCCCAAATTTTTTGCCCACAATTTGACTACTTCCAATATCCAGTGGGATAACTATATGTTTTTCTTTGGGTTCACCTTCTTATTTAGCCTCTCTAGGATCACGAATTATAGGCTCACTGTCCTATATTTTTGGCTAAAAACCAATTATGAGTGAGTACATCCAATGTTCATCTTTTTGGGTCTGGGTTACCTCATTCAGGATAATGTTTTCTATTTCCATCCATTTGCATGCAAAACTCAAGAAGTCATTCTTTTTTACCGCTGAGTAGTACTCTAATGTGTATATATTCCATACTTTCTTCATCCATTCATCCGTGGAAGGGCAACTAGGTTGTTTCCAGATTCTGGCTATTACAAATAATGCTGCTATGAACATAGTTGAAAAAATACTTTTGTAGTATGATAGGGCATCTCTTGGGTATATTCCCAAGAGTGGTATTGCTGGGTCCTGGGGTAGGTTGATCCCGAATTTCCTGAGAAACCGCCACACTGCTTTCCAGAGTGGTTGCACAAGTTTGCATTCCCACCAGCAATGGATGAGTGTAACCCTTACTCCACATCCTCTCCAGCAAAGGCTATTATTGGTGTTTTTTATTTTAGCCATTCTGACAGGTGTAAGATGGTATCTCTTGAGCAGCTGAGGAGAGAGAACCTGAAATGGCCCAATCCTATAGCCATACTAACGAATATCCTGCATATCACCATAGAACCTTCATCTGGCGATGAATGGAGATAGAGACCCCCATTACAGCAATGGACTGAGCTCTTAAGGTCCAAATGAGGAACATAAGGAGGGAGAACATGAGCAAGGAAGTCAATCCCACAAGGGGGGCACCCACCGACTCAGACAGTGGGACTGATCTATTAGGAGATCACCAAGACCAGCTGGACTGGGACTGAAAAATGCATGGGACAAAAGCAGACTCACTGAATATGGTAGACAATAAGGGCTGCTGAGAAGCCAAGGACAATAGCACTGAGTTTTGACCCTACTGCATGCACTGGATTTGTGGGAGCCTAGCCAGTTTGGATGCTCACCTTCCTAGACCTGGATGGAGGTGGGAGGAACTTGGATTGCCCACAGGGCAGGGAACCCCGACTGCTCTTTGGACTGGAGAGGGAGGAGAGAGAGGAGTGGAATGTGGGGAGTGGGGGGAGAGGGAGGGAAATGACAGGTGGTGAAGAGGCAGAAAATTTTAATTAAAAAAATTAATAAAAAAAAGAATGGCAAAGATCAAAAACACTGATGACTACTTATACTGGAGAAATGTGGAGTAAAAGGGGCACTTTTGATTTGCTGGTGGGTATGCAAGATGGTACAACCCATTTGGAAACCAGTATGATAATTTCTCACAAAATTAGGAAATAAAACCTTCCCTAAAACCCAGTAATACCACTTTGGGGTATTTATTCAAAGATGCTCAATTGGGCCACAAGAACATATCATCATCTATGTCCATAGCAGCATTGTTTGTCATACCAGAACCTGGAAACAGCCTAAATGCCCCTTAACAAAGAATGGTTTAAAAAAAAAGTGGTACATTACACACTGGAGTACTACACAGCAGAAAAACATAATGACATCCTTAAAATTTTCAGGAAAATGGATGGAACTAAAAAACATCATTTTGAGTGTGGTAACCCAGACACAGAAAGACAGTTATCATATGTACTGCCTCAGAAGCGGTTTTTAAAGAAGAAGCTAAGAAAACCAGCTTACAAACCACAATCCCAGAGAACTTAGACAACAATGAGGACGGTAGAAGAGACATACCTAGATCTAATCTACACAGGAAGTAGAAATAGACAATATATCTTGAGTAAATTGAAAGCATGGGTACTTTTTGGGAGAGGGTTGACCGGGAGAGGAAGAGCATGGAGGGGAGCACAGAAAAATGTAGAGCTAAGAAAAATCAATAAAAATATAGCACAGTAGTAACATTCATTATAAATTATATATTAAAAAATAAAGACATTCTGGAGTGACAAAAAATCATTATGCACATATCTGCAATCCTTAAAGTATTAATAAAATGTCACATCAAAAATGGATATAGAAACATACAATAGGAGGACAGTAAATGCTTTGTAATGTGACTAATTATTTTTAGTTGGTTATAAGACAGCACAAATTAATCCCATTGTCTGTGTTACTGTTGTGTAATGCAAAGGAATGCAGTTATGTCAGACCCACCTGTCTAATTTCTGTTGCATGCTCTATCATGTCTTCATATATATGCAGCTGCTGATCATGTGGAAAATATGAGATAAACTCTCCTATTTTCACCTTAAGTCCAAGACCATATGGTAAATTCCAAATCTGAAAAATGCCATACTCCTCCTGAAGATTTTCTTTCTGGTTCATAATCACTCTGCCTCCAACTGGATTAGTGAAGCATGTTTTCCTCAGAAAGGAGTGCAGCTGAAAGAGACACACCATTCTATAGTGTGTGTGCCCTTTCTTGAATTCATAAAATGCATTTTATTTCATCTTAAAGGCAGTATTACTGAAAGTGTCCAGGGGCGAAATAACAGTAAATCATGTAGACAATTAAAGTTATCATAATGTTCCTACATTTTAAGTTCTTTCAGAAAAAAGGTACCAAACAGAAACACGGACGTATATGCAGATACAAAATACCAATATGATAACACACACACCATGAGATAGAGAGACAGAGACATAGAGTCAGAGATTCACTTCCATATAGACATACATAATGCATCAACATACATTTTATATAGACAGACACACAAATGCCAACACTCACACATGAAAACAATGATACACACAGTGAGACATATGTACCAAAGCAGACACACAAAAACAGAAAGCTGAGAAACACATAAAGAGGGCCACAAACACATGCACAAATTAAATTACACATACAAACAGGGAGACACTCACAGACAAAAACACCTACACAGAGAGCTATTGATGTTAATGTATTTACTATATACAAAGGTAGATTGAGAGAAACAGACAGACAGACAAACAAAAACAAAGATATACATCTGTTCAAGCAATATACACAGTGAACCCAACACATATAAACACATGCACTGACAAAATACACAAAAAGTTATTCACAGAAACAAACTCCCATACAGAAAGACACTGATACAAGAGAAATTTATTTTCAGTTTCTTAAACAGATAGATAAGCAAATATACAGATATATATATATATATATATATATATATATATATATA
>JABTXL010001088.1:8435751-8519742 GCA_025134845.1 Neodon shergylaensis | reverse complement strand
ATATATATATATATATATATATATATATATATATATATATATATCCACTAACACAGATACAATAAGGGATATCTAGAAACACAAGAACGTGAAACCATATACAAGAAGAACCATGCATTCATACTTATGTATACAAATGTATGTCTTAACTGAAGAATGACACTGTTTACTGTGATCATTACAGAGTGAGTGTAATTACATTCACTCAGGATGAGAAATGAGGTCCCAAGTGCCTACAGTACGAGGAGATTCAGTTTAGAACTCTTGTGAAAATCATCTCATAAATGGATTATCACATTTTTGACAATGAAAGTGCAAGGATTCATCGGCTCATAAAGAAGAGGATTAAGGAGGAAGGACTTGAGCTTATAGTTTTAGAATAGCTGTGGTGATTGTCAGGTACTCTGTAACAATATCAGTGTACTTTCTTTACAAATTGTCCCTTCCACACCATGTCTTTTGCATTAAGATTTATGCCAGCGTTCTGACCCCACGGCATCAGCCTGGGACAGGGAACTCAGAAGTTCCTCAACCCCCTATCCTTCCTGGGCTCTCTGCATGGCCTCTACTCCCTGCATACTGCCTCTTTCTTCCTATCCCACCCAGCTTGCATCCAGAACCCTCCCCTCATCGGCCCCTCTGCCCTGTTTGGGCACATAACATCACCCAGCTCAGCCTGTCTGGGCGAAGGGTCCGACTCCTCAGGGCACCCAGGTGGGCGGGAGTTCCTTTGTTTCAATAGCCTGCCTGCACAAAGCAAGGTAGGCACTTTGTTTACAAGCTACCCAACCAGCACGGAGACCTGATCTCGGTGCCAGGAGAGCCAGCATTGGGGAGAGCCATCATTGGGCACAGAGATCTGATCTCGGCACCAGGAGAGCTATCACTGGGGAGAGCCATCACTGGGAAGGTACATCAGTAGGCAAGAACACCTGATCCTGTTAAAGAAGATCCATAGGGGAGCATTCGGAGGAAGAGATGGGCAGGCGCCAATGCAAGAATTCACCCAACAATCTGAAAAACAACATGAAACCACCAGAAACCAGCGACCTCACAACAGGAGGACATGAACACCTTAATCAAGAAGAAGTAGAAAAAATTGACTTTATGAAAGTGATTGATGCCCTTAAACAGCATGTAAAGAACGCCCTTATAGAAATGGATGAGAAATATAACAGAAAGTTTGAAGAATTGAATAAATCAGTTGATGATACCCTAGAAAACCAAGGAAAAACAATCAAACAGATAATGGAAACAGTTCAAGACTTGAAAACTGAAATGGAGGCAAAGAAGAAAACACAGAGAGTTGGCTGGACATGGAAAATTTAAGTAAACAATCAGAGACTACAGAAACAAGCACAACCAACAGAATACAAGAGATAGAAGAAAGAATCTCAGATTCTGTAGATACCATAGAGAAAATAAACACACTGATCAAAGAAAACAGCAAGTCCAACAAACTCTCATCACAAAACATTCAGGAAATCTGGGACACAATAAAAAGACCAAACCTAAGAATAATAGGAGTAGAAGAAGGAGAAGAAGTGCAGCTCAATGGCCCAGAAAATATATTTAATAAAATTATAGAAGAAAACATTCCCAACCTAAAGTAAGATATACCTATGAAGGTTCAAGAAGCATACAGAACACCGAATAGGCTGGATCAAAAAAAAAATCCCCTCACCATATAATAATCAAAACAAAATGCATACAGAATAAAGAAAGAATATTAAGAGCTGCAAAGGAAAAAGGCCAAGTTACTTATAAAGGTAAACCTATCACACTTACACCGGACTTCTCTATGGAAACCATGAAAGCCAGAAGGTCCTGGTAGATGTACTTCAGAAACTAAGAGACCATGGATGCAAGCCCAGACTACTATACCCAGCCAAGCTTTCGTTCACTATAAATGGAGAAAATAAAATTTTCCAGGATAAAAACAAATTTAAACAATACGTAGCCACAAATCCAGCCATACAGAAAGTAATAGAAGGAAAATCACTAAACAAGGAGTCCAACAATGACCACAATAACTCAGACATCTAGAGACACTTCACCAGCACAACTCAAAAAGGGAAACACACAAACTCTACAACTAAAAAAGTGACCGGAGTTAACAACCACTGGTCATTAATATCATTTAATTTCAACGGACTCAACTCACCTATAAAAAGTCACAGGCTAAGAGATTGGATACGAAAACAGGATCCAACATTCTGCTGTTTACAAGAAACACACCTCAACCACAAAGACAGGCACCTATTCAGAGTAAAGGGCTGGGAAAAGGCTTATCAAGCAAATGGATCAAAGAAACAAGCAGGTGTGGCCATACTAATCTCTAACAAAGTTGGCTTCAAACTTAAATCAATCAGAAGAGATGGAGAGGGGCATTTTATACTCATAACAGGAACAGTTCATCAGGATGAAGTCTCAATCCTGAATATCTATGCCCCTAATATAAAATCACCCACATACATAAAAGAAACATTGCTAAAACTCAAGGCAGCCATCAAACCGCACACACTAATATTAGGAGACTTCAACACTCCTCTCTCACCAATGGACAGGTCAATCAGACAGAAACCTAACAGAGAAATAAGAGAATTAATGGAGGTAATGAAGCAAATGGACTTAACAGACATCTATAGAACATTCCACCCAAATAGGAAAGAATATACCTTCTTCTCTGCAGCTCATGGAACCTTCTTGAAAATTGACCACATAGTCGGTAACAAAGCAAACATCCACAGTTACAAAAAAATATTAGTAACCACCTGTGTCTTATCAGATCACCATGGATTAAAGTGAGAATTCAACAATAAGGCTACCCCCAGAAAGCCTACAAATTCATGGAAACTGAACAGTCAACTACTGAACCATACCTGGATTAAGGAAGAAATAAAGAAATAAATTAAAGTCTTCCTGGAATTCAATGAAAATAAAGAAACAACATATTCAAACTTATGGGACACTATGAAATCAGTCCTAAGAGGAAAGTTCATAGCACTGATGCCCACTTAAAGAAAACAGAGAAAGCACACATTGGAGACCTAAAAGCCCACCTGAAAGCTCTAGAAAAAAAAGAAGCAGACTCACCTAGGAGGAGTCGAAGACTGGAAATACCAAACTGAGGGTTGAAATCAACAAAATAGAAACACAGAAAACAATCCAAAGAATCAATGAAACAAAAAGCTGGTTCTTGGAGAAAATCAACAAGATTGATAAACCCCTATCCAAACTAATCAAATGGCAGAGAGATAATTTGCAAATTAATAAGATCAGAAATGAAAAGGGGGACATAACCACAGACACAGAGGAAATTCAGAGAATCATTAGATCTTACTACAAAAGCCTGCATCCCACAAAACTAGAAAATTTAAAAGAAATAAACACTTTTTTAGATAAATACCATATACCAAAGTTAAACCAGGACCAGGTGAACAATCTAAATAGCCCTGTTAGTCGCGAAGAATTAGAATCTGTTATCAAAAACCTCCCTACCAAAAAAAGCCCAGGACCAGATGGTTTCAATGCAGAATTCTACCAGAACTTCCAAGAAGACCTAATACCTATACTCCTTAATGTATTTTACAATATAGAAACAGAAGAGTCATTGCCAAATTCCTTTTATGAAGCTACAGTTACTTTGATATCAAAACCGCACAAAGACTCAACCAAGAAAGAGAATTATAGGCCAATCTCACTCATGAACATCGATGCAAAAATCCTCAACAAAATACAGGCAAACCGAATTCAAGAACACATTAGAAAAATTACCCATTATGATCAAGTAGGCTTCATCCCAGAGATGCAGGGCTGGTTCAACATACAAAAATCTAACAATGTAATCCATCATATAAATAAACTGAAAGAAAAAAAACCCATATGGTCATTTCATTAGATGCTGAAAAAGCATTCGACAAAATTCAACACCCCTTTATGATAAAAGTCTTGGAGAGATTAGGGATACAAGGGTCATACCTAAATATAATAAAAGCTATTTACAGCAAGCTGACAGCTAACATCAAATTAAACGGAGAGAAACTCAAAGCCATCCCACTAAAATAAGGACCACGACAAGGCTGTCCACTCTCTCTATACCTCTTCAATACAGTGCTTGAAGTTTTAGCAATAGCAATAAGACAACATAAGGGGATCAAGGGGATTCGAATCAGAAAGGAAGAAGTTAAACTTTCGTTATTTGCAGATGATATGATAGTGTACATAAGCGACCCCAAAAACTCCACCAAAGAACTCCTACAGCTGGTAAACACCTTTAGTTATGTGGCAGGATACAAGGTCAACTCCAAAAAATCAGTTGCCCTCTTATACACAAATAATATGGAAGCAGAGAGGGAAATCAGAGAATCATCACCTTTCATGACAGCCACAAACAGCATAAAATATCTTGGGGGTAACTCTAACCAAGGAAGTGAAAGACCTATTTGACAAGATCTTTAAGGCATTGAAGAAAGAAATTGAAGAGGATACCAGAAAATGGAAGGATCTCCTGTGCTCTTTCATTGGGAGGATCAACATGGTAAATATGGCAATTCTACCAAAGGCTATTTATAGATTCAATGCAATCCCCATCAAGGTCCCAGCAAAATTCTTCACAGATCTTGAAAGGACAATAATCAACTTTATATGGAAAAACAAAAAACCCAGGATAGCCAAAACAATCTTATACAATAAAGGAACTTCTGGAGGCATTACAATCCCTGACTTCTAACCCTATTAAAGAGCTACAGTAATGAAAACAGCATAAAAACAGAGAAGTCGACCAATGGAATCATATAGAAGACCCGGTTTTTAGCCCACAAACCTATGAACACCTCATTTTCAATAAAGGAGCCAAAAGTATACAATGGAAGAAAGAAAGAATCTTCAACAAATGGTGCTGGCATAAATGGATGTCAACCTGTAGAAGAATGAAAATAGACCCATATCTATCACCATGCACAAAACTCACGTCCAAATGGATCAAAGACCTCAATATCAATCTGAACACACTGAACCTGATAGAAGAGAAAGTGGGAAGCACCCTACAACAGATGGGCACAGGAGATCGCTTCCTATGTATAACACCAGCAGCACAGACATTAAGGGCAACATTGAATAAATGGGACCTACTGAAACTGAGAAGCTTATGTAAAGCAAAGGACACTGTCACTAAGACAAAAAGGCAACCTACTGACTGGGAGAAGATCTTCACCAACCCTGCAACAGACAAAGGTCTGATCTCCAAAATATATAAAGAACTCAAGAAACTAGACCGTAAAAGGCTAATCAACCCAAGTATAAAATGGAGCACTGAACTGAACAGAGAGTTCTTGACAGAAGAAGTTCAAATGGCCAAAAAATACTTACGGTCATGCTCAATCTCCTTAGAGATCAGGGAAATGCACTTCAAAACAACTTTGAGATATCATCTTACACCTGTCAGAATGGCTAAAATAAAAAACAGCAATGATAGCCTTTGCTGGAGAGGTTGTGGAGAAAGGGGTACCCCCATCCATTGCTGGTGGGAATGCAACTTGTGCAACCACTTTGGAAATTAGTGTGGCAGTTTCTCACGAAATTTGGAATCAACCTACCCCTGGACCCAGCAATACCACTCTTGGGAATATACCCAAGAGATGCCCTATCATATTACAAAAGCATTTGTTAAACTATGTTCATAGCAGCATTATTTGTAATAGCCAGAACCTGGAAACAACCTAGATGTCCTTCAATGGAAGAATGGATGAACAAAGTGTGGAATATATACACATTAGAGTACCACTCTGCCATAAAAAACAATGACATCTTGAATTTTGCATGCAAATGGATGGAAACAGAACACACTATCCTGAGTGAGGTAACCCAGACCTAAAAAGAGGATCATGGGATGTACTCACTCACAATTGGTTTCTAGCCATAAATATAGGTCACTGAGTCTATAATTTGTGATCCTAAAAAAGCTAAATAAGAAGGTGAACCCAAAGAAAAACATATAGTTATTATCTCTGCTATGGGAAATAGACAAGATTGCTTGGCAAAAAATGGGACCTTGGGGGTGGGTTGGGATGGGGGTGAGGGGAGATGGGGAGAGAAAAGTGAGAAGGGGAGGATGGGGGGAACTTGGGGAAACAGGATGATTGGGATAAAGGAAGGTTGGACAGGGGAGCACGGAAGCACAATTCTTAGTTAAGGGAGTCACCTTAGGATTGGCAAGAGACTTGAACCTAGAGTGGCTCCCAGGAGCCCAAGGCGAGGTCCCCAGTTAGTTCCTTGGGCAGCTGAGGATAGGGAACCTGAAATGACTCTATCCTATAGCAATGCTGATGAATATCTTGCATATCACCATAGAACCTTCATCTGGTGATGGACGGAGATAGTCACAGAGACCCACACAGGAGCACCGGACTGAGCTCCCAAGTTCACAATGAGGAGTGGAAGGAGGGAGAACATGAGCAAGGAAGTCAGGACCACGAGGGGTGCACCCAACCACTGAGACAGTGTGGCTGATCTATTGGGAGCTCACCAAGGCCAGCTGGACTGTGACGGAAGAAGCATGGGATAAAACAGGACTCTCTGAACATGACGAACAAGGGGGGCTGATGAGAAGCCAAGGACAATGACCCTCGGTTTTGATCCTATTTCAAGTTCGGGCTTTATGGGAGCCTAGCCAGTTTGGATGCTCACCTTCCTAGACATGGACGGAGCGGGGGAGGACCTTGGACTTTCCACAGGGCAGGGAGCCCTGACTGCTCTTTGGTCTGGAGAGGGAGGAGGGAGAGGAGTGGGGGGAGGGAGAGAGGGTAGGAGGAGGGGGAGGGAAAGGGGAGGCGGGGAGGAGGCGGAAACTTTTTTCTTTTTTTTATTTTCTCAATTAAAAAAAAAGAACCAAAAAACAGCTCCAGGCAGCCCATAAAAAAAAAAAAATAACAAGGTTGGATAGAGGAGCAGGGAATCATATAACTTAATTAATGGAACCACCTTAGGGTTGGTAAGAGACATGAACCTAGAGTGGTGCCCAGGTGCCCAGGGCAATGTCCCCAGTTAGTTCCTTGGGCAGCTGAGGATAGGGAACCTGAAATGACCCTATCCTATAACCACACTGATGAATATCTTGCATATTACCATAGAACCTTCATCTAGCGATGGACAAAGATAGAGACAGAGACCCACACTGGAACATCGGACTAAGCTCCCAAAGTCCCAATGAGGAGCAGAAAAGAGGGAGAACATGAGCATGGAAGTCAGGACCACGAGAGGTGCACCCATCCACCGAGACAGTGGGGCTGATCTATTGGGAGCTAACCAAGGCCAGCTGGACTGTGACTGAAAAAGCATGGGATAAAACCGGACTCTCTGAACATGGCGGACAATGAGGGCTGATGAGAAGCCAAGGACAATGGCATGGGGTTTTGTTCCTACTTCATGTTCTGGCTTTGTGGGAGCCTAGCCAGTTTGGATGTTCACCTTCCTAGACCTGGATGGAGGGGAGAAGACCCTGGACTTCCACAGGGCAGGGAACCCTGACCGCTCTTCGGACTGGAGAGGGAGGGGGAGAGGAGTGGGGAGAGGGGGAGAGGGGCGGGAGGAGGGGGAGGGAAATGGGAGGCTGGGAGGAAGCAGAAATTCTTTTTTCAATAAAAAAGATTTATGCCAGCATCCAGATTTACATCATTATGAAGAAAAATTTCCAGAAATCTTTCTATTTTATGAAATATTCCCTAATTTAGTAAATTGGGACTTTGACAGACATTTAAAGACATTGACATTGATGATATCAAATTTCATCCAAAAGAAGAAACACTACCTTCAAGCAGTGAGCATAATGTCCTTTTCCATTATCCATGGGCTGATTATGTACATCCTGAAGAAGGATTTCATGGAAGGCATGGGCCACAGCATACACCGCATTATATATGTCATAACTCTCATCACTAAAGGCCATGTCAAAAGTTTGTGCCTTTAGCCATTGCAGTGAGGCATTGGATAAGCAATTCTTCAGGGTCTTACACATAGAAGCTGAGACTTTGCAGTTCAAGTTCATCCACTCCAGCCTGGCCAAGAATTCGTCTGTGTATTTGAGAGGGTTCAATGTCTGGACAAATGTTTTAAAATGAGAAATCTCAGCATGATGGTGTGCAAAAGTTATTTTCCCATTGAATGAATTAAGTTGGAAGTCATTCTTAGTTGTAGTGCCATCCCACTTTGAGGTGGTGACCCATATTCTCTGTAAACCTAGAGATTGCCACCTTCTAAAGGCCACAGCTAGAGAACTCTCTGGGTCACCATAAATGACAACTACATTTGTGGATGATGTCATGATTTGGTTATAATATACTTCAACTCTTGTCAAGAATAAAGGCATCTTGACAGGGATCACACTCACAAAGGCAAAGCAGACTGTATTTTTTTCCATTTCTCCTCTTAATTGTGTGAGAAATTGAATACCCTGATCATTGTCTGAGATGGCCAGTCCAATCCAGTTCCAGTTGAAGTGAAGCATCAAAGAGATCATGGCCAGGGCTAAAGATGTGTCCTTGGCAGCCATCTGATACAGAGAGGGAAATTGTTCACGATTGCTCATGATGGGATGGAAAGATCCATAGGTAACCTGAAGGAACTATAAAACAGGGAGCAGCATGAGGTAGCACACGTACATAAGAACTTGTTTTTTTTTAATTTATTTATTTATTTATTTATTTATTAAAGACTTCTGTCTCTTCCCCACCGCCGCCTCCCCTTTCCCTCCCCCTCCCCCAATCAAGTTCCCCTCCCTCGTCAGCACAAAGAGCAAACAGGGTTCCCTGTACTGTGGGAAGTCCAGGGACCACCCACCTCCAACCAGGTCTAGTAAGGTGAGCATCCAAACTGCCTAGGCTCCCACAAAGCCAATACGTGCAGTAGGATCAAAACCCATTGCCATTGTTCTTGAGGTCTCAGTAGTCCTCATTGTCCACTATGTTCAGTGACTTCAAACTCTATTACAGAGCTACAATAGTGAAAACAGCTTGGTATTGGCATAAAAACAGAGAAGTCGACCAATGGAATCGAATAGAAGACCCTGACTTTAACCCACAAACCTATGAGCACCTGATTTTCGATAAAGAAGCTAAAAGTATACAATGGAAAAAAGAGAGCATCTTTAACAAATTGTGCTGGCATAAGAACTTGTAAACACACTTTAGGTAAAAAAAAAAGAGTTCCTTAAAAAACTCCTTATCTGTTACTTCTTCCCTCATCTCAATTTCAAAAAGAGAAATGAGGCCCCATTACTAATGAATAAAACCTTGAACTACACCATTTAACACAAATTTGATGGTGGTATCCTCCTCAGAATCTTCTCAGCTTCTAGGATTATTAGAGTAGAATTTGAATTTCTTGCAAAGTTACAACAGAAAATCTCACCTGTTGAGGTTTGAAGAGGTTGAGCATGTTCCCAATGATCACAGATGTCGCCAAATTTGGTCCTGTAAGGACCACATTACACACAGTCTGTTCATGACACATATAATTAGGGGGAAAATCATGAACTACTTCAGAAAAGTTAAAGTGACTATGCATTTTTGTCCCAGTGTCACAACCACGCTCTAAACATTTAAATACGAATGATGAATTTGGTAGAAGATCAGGGTTCCTGTTGACTTCATCCATGGAAAAAGCTAAGGCCAGTAAAACCTCGAAGTTTTTAGTTGTTGTTCTGTAAAAGGGTATGGTGATTAATATGGACAGAGATCTACACATGATCCTGAGTAGTCAACAGATGGATTATTATGAGCTCTACCATATTCTCAACCACTGCCAACACTGATACAAATGACCTATGCTGTTAGATTAGAATAATATAAGTAGCTGGAAGCTAGTAAAAAGCTTTAAAAGTTCATCAGAATGTATCTTCCATAAATAAAGTGATACATCAGCACCTTTCAAAGAGTGTGTTTTCAATTTCTGGTTTTTAAGTGCTTACTCTAAAGATAAAGACAATGGCAGAGGCTTTAACCAAACAATAAACCTATTCATATATTCATTTTTAAATTATCAATCAATGTGAAAAATTCAAGAGACGTGTGAGCCTATGAGCTTATCATATTTTCTTATGAAATTAACTGAATTTGATAAAACTCTCAACTAATGACTGTTGAGTGTACAATAGTATGGGAAACATTCTGCTGTTTTGCTTTCAATTCTTTATAATGAGTGGGCATTATAGTTAACATATGCCCTTCATCTTTGTGTTATTCTTTTTATCTGATTTATCTAATGGAGGTGTAAAATCCTTTTTCCTATTTATATTTAAATGAATTTAAATACCAAAGATGTATTTTGTAAAGCTGTATGTATGTGTTCACCAATGTATATAGACAGTATTAATGTTAATGTGGGTAATCAATAGAGAATGGATTCCAAAGTTTTGAACAACAATTTGCTAGAGATTAGACTGGCCTCAAAAGTACAAAGATACACCAGCTCCAGGCTCTTATTGCAGAGATTAAAGCCATGTACTACCTTCTAAGTACTATTCACCTAATTTATGTTTACACAGAATGTCATATATTCCAACTGGAGACTTCTGACCAATTGTTTTTTATACTACAAAACTGCTTTGATTACATTTCCAGTTACACTAACACAAAAATAACATTCTACATTAATTTGTATATGTCAGTTTAACATCTTTGTAAAATAGAAGATGACAAAGAATAAAATCTGAGGAAAATTCTTATGAGGCTTTCTGTAATAAAAGTGGGTAATAAGCAAGATGAGAGTAAATAATGCAATTAGTGTTTATTTTTTTGGGAAGAGCAGTAACTTCTGTCTCTTACTAGTCATTTCATATAATCTGACCAATTAACATTAATCATACTTCTTCATTCTAAACGATTCACTCAGAGTAAAATGAACCTATTTCCCACTTAGATATTGTACTACTATGATTTTTTATGCACTTACACGTATATTTTTAAAATAAAAATAATTTTTGAATATTTTTATTAACACAAAGAAAAAGTGTGATTGAAAATTTTAGTAACACACAACAGGAATTTGTGAGTAGATCTTGTGAAGCCCAAACACCAATTCCTTTCTCCCAAACATTAAGAAACATAAATCCCTTGAGCAGTTATAGTGTCCCAGTGAACTAAATTTATTCATTTGATAACAACTATTAACAATATGAAAAATTAAAATGTGTGCTGTACCCATGTTGATCAAATAAAGAGTTATAATTAGCAAAATTACTGAAAGCAAATTTAAGAGGTACATGGGAAATAAGTGTCAGAAAATAAAGAATTTAGATACAAAGAGACAATACATTTGTTTTTAAAATAATGGCAAAGATGTGCTAGTATGTAACTGCTCTATTCCCTCTCTAATGTGTTGCTAACTATCACACACCAGGGCTATCAATCAAGTAAGTGACAAGGGAATTGTCAACTGCAATTTTCAAAGAATGCAAGCATATAATTCACAGTTCATAATTCCTTTTTTAGCAAAACTAGAAGAAGAAGTGAAATTTGAGATTCAAGGGCAGTGATTTTACATGTATGTAAATGAAGTATGGAGAAATAGGAACACATATGATGTTTACAATGGACAGGTCTCTTGCTTCCAATCTTGATGCAGTTTGAGGATAATGAAATCACATCAGATCATTCAAGAGAGTAACTGTCTATGTGAAAACTCTTCACAGCTAGGTGTGTCACAAGTATTAGTTGCCCTAGCACATGCTTTGCAATCTTACACATTGATGAATGTCCATCAGTTGATTGTAATCTATGGCATTTACTTAGGCCCACTTAGGATGATAATAACTGAAATAGAATGGAGTTTTATTTAATAAGTCATCTCCTGCTACAGTGTTGTATGTATATGTATTTCTGATCTTGATTAAGGCATTTTGTTTGTATAGCTTATTCAAAAATGCAATGTATAATTAAGAAATACAGATTAATAGATAATCATATATAATAGTCAAAATTGCTCCCTCACCAGTACAAGCCTAGTAAACATGATCCTGCCTAGGCAGAGAGCGCTGAGCCACGGACATAGTCTCATCCACTTTCCTTCCAACTCTGAGTGGACACACAAACACACAGGCCCAAAAATACTGTTTTTTTTTCAGTTTATGTTCTATAAAAGGCAAGAGTGTTTATTATGGACCGAGATCTACATAGGATTATTTGTAGTAAAAAGAAGGATTATCCTGTATGGGACAATATTTCCAACCTCCCTCAATAATGAAGCAAATGTCCCTAGTTGTGAGTTTGCAATGACATAAGTTGCTAAAAAGTTAAAAATATTTAAAAGTTCATAAAAGTAAATTCCCATAAATAAGATGAGCCATTTTCAAATTTTACAGAAAAGGCCATGCATCTCTGGTTTTTTAGTGCTTGCACAATGGATAAATAAAAGGTACAGGCTTTGGTGATACAGAAAACCTTATCATATATTCAGTTTGAAATAATTGAGCAATATTAAAAGTACACATAATGCATTAGCCAAGATTCAGGTAAGTTTTATGAAACAAACTTAACTGGAGGAGGTATTCAAGGAATTACTGGTAAATGCACAGTAGTCTCTTGCGGGTAATGTTTGATTCCTGTACTTATAATTCCTTCATATTTAGTGGACAACATAGTTAATATATTCCCTCATGTCTGCCATCACTATCTTGTATTTTTATCTTTCTGGTTTATCGATTAAAGATACAAAATGTTCTTTAAATATTTAATTTTTAATACATTTATCTATCAGACTACATTTGGTAAATAAATTGATTTGTGTGTATGGACATGAGAAATACTCATATAGACAATAAAAGGGAATGGATTTCACAATTTTCAGTAAAATTGGTTTTTATTTGCCACTGGCCTTCAATGCATAATGATACACCTACTCCATTTCATAAATGCAGAGATTAAGGGCCTAAACCACAATATTGTCCAAGTATTTAATGCTTACATAGGTATGTTCGATGGAATTGTACCTGGTATATCTGAACAACTTAAATTTTCTTATAAAGAGCATCTTTTGTCTACATTTCCAGCTATAAACTCACAACACTGGCATGCAATTGAGAACTATGTACATTTGGAAATTGCAGTGAGATTCGTTTGTGCCAGTATCACAAGCTTTTAAAGTACAATAATATAAAGTGTGCCATATATGGAAAATATTTATGAATTTTTATAATATAAATAGTCAACAATACCATTTTGTGTTCATGTTTACCCTTAAATAATATCAATTACTACTATTAATAATAAATAATAACTCCTATGTCTTCTTTCATAATATCAATCATATAAACAATAAAAAACAAACACAAGCATTCGCTTTCTTACTGAATGATACATTCAGACTTAAAAGCAATCTATTTTCTATTTTGATTTCTTACCATTGTGGTATCTTTATGAATAAATATAAATATTTACCTCTACATGTTGAAAATAAAAACAATCTTAAAATATTTGTTATAACCTTACGGAAATATGCCATCAAAAGTTTCGTTAATACTCAACAGGAACTTGAGACAAGAACTTATGGAAGCCGGGCGGTGGTGGGGCACGCCTTTAATCCCAGCACTCGGGAGGCAGAGGCAGGCGGATCTCTGGGAGTTCGAGGCCAGCCTGGACTACAAGAGCTAGTTCTAGGACAGGCTCCAAAACCACAGAGAAACCCTGTCTCGAAAAACAAATCAAAAACAACAACAAAAAGAACTTATGGAAGTGAAACATTAACTCCTGAACACTAAACATGAGGAATTGTCGATGATTTGAGCTTTGGGGGTGGCAAAGTGATCAAAGTGCTACATTTGAAAAGAACAACCAACAATGCACAAAATCAAAAGTGCATAGAGCACAAATTGGTAAAAGACAAAGCTATAATTAGTAAAATTATTGAGAGAAAAATAAGACATAAATTAAATAGTGTTGACAGTGAGTAACCAGTTTAGATCTATAGAGAAGAGAGGCATGCTTCTTAAATAATTACAAAGAGCTAGTAGATACCTTTCTCAAGTGTTGAAAAGTATCACATGCTGCAGCTGCCACTCAGGTAAGTGAAAAGAAAGTAAGCAGTCACCACTATTAGTGACAACTCATATTTCAAAGAATGCAAACATATCATTTATACAACAAAAAAATTCTTACTTTAAAGAGACAGTGAACACTCTCCTGTGGAAATAAAGGCCTGTGGATGTACAAATACTTCTGACCCCCTATGAAATATTTATCGTGACATTTACATAGACAATTCTAAGAAACTTACTGTTTATTCAGAATGTGGTTTAAATAATCTTTCTCCACAGGCCGCTGGTCTGTTTTAAGGAAGAAGATACAACCTGACAACAAATCTTCATCTGTGTCTTTATTCTCATATATTCTCCAAAAGCACCTAGGTTGAGTGAATTTGGACACTAGAAGTGGAATGTTCAGGAAAAAGAAGAGAAAAATCAAAGCAAACATCTCTGTCCTTCTTGAAGCTTGGGCAGTGTGTGTGGTGAAGTGCTCTTCAGATCAGCACATTATATGGGTACCCATATTTTCCCACCTGCTTTTATTTCTGCTGCCAAAGGAGGGGCTATTTGTGTATTAGTGATTCCTTTATTTCCCAGACGATTTTTTGCCTCTGGGGAATCTTGGACACTTTCTTCCCCTATGGCTGTGCACCTGATATGCAGGTGATCCAAATTTAGCTCAGAAATATATAAGAAGAATTCGGGTAGTTTTATGACATCATTTATTTTGTGGAAATTATGGCTCCATGGGGGATGTCATTTTGAGAAAAATTTGGGGCCATGACTGCCAGAACAATATTTTCATGTTAATGCCTTTAAAAATGATGTCAGTGGCTTTCGTTAGATGATCCACATTGAGACAGGAAGGACACAAAAAGTCAAAATTACTAGTTGCACAATGGGAATTTTTTCATAAAATCCCTGTAAGGGAACTAGAGTTCAATGGTTAGAGAAATTGAGTTTCACACAGCTTGCACAGTGTGCTTATACTACAGGACTGACAGTAACAGAATATCTAACCAAATACTGTGCTTCCATTGTCTTGAGAACAAATAATCAGCTGAAATTCTAAATTTTTCTGAATTCTGCTGTTCTACAATCATCCAAATCCCCATAGAATCAGTTACATTTATAGCATTATAAAATGTTTTTGAATATTCAACAAGATCACTACAGATTCTGTGTTCTACATTTCAAACACTCACTAATATCTATTATACTTCCTCCAAACAATAAATAATAAGTAGAAGATAAGGCAAATATTTTGTCTATAACATAATCTCCCTTTATGAGCATCAGTTTTCATAGATCAATTAGTCATTTGATAATTTTTTTTCTGCTTTATCTGTAATGTACTGCAGTTTTTTTTTCTCATTTTACATTTTGTAGTGGTTGTGAATATGTTTTTGAAAATCTGCAAAGGAAAGAGATACTGTGAAGGAATTCCATCTGGACGGGTGAGTGTGTGCTATCCAGGGGCGGTCTGTCCC
Organism: Neodon shergylaensis; assembly: GCA_025134845.1. Classification (NCBI taxonomy): domain Eukaryota; kingdom Metazoa; phylum Chordata; class Mammalia; order Rodentia; family Cricetidae; genus Neodon; species Neodon shergylaensis. The sequence continues at coordinate 8,504,238 of JABTXL010001088.1, read as the reverse complement.
AGGGGAGAGCACAACCCCCATTCCCCCAGCTCCTTCAGCAGGGCCTTCTTTCTTACTCACGACCCAGCCCCCCAGCACCCTGCCCCCAACTCTGCCCTGCTGTTAGCTAGGACCGGTACTCAAGAACAGTTTTAAGATCCTACACTAAGGCTACCCACGCAGAGCAGTGGGTGCCTGCCTGCCAGGCAGGACTCAAGGTCCCCAGTAAGGGAGCCGGGCACCTCCAGCTTGTGCTCCTGGGTCTCCTGTGCTCTCCTGGACTCCACCCCGCCTGCCACGTTCTTCCTTTTGTCCCCGGAGCTTTGGGCCATAGGTGCTGAATTCCATCTGGACGGGTGAGTGTGTGCTGTCCAGGGGCGGTCTGTCCCAGGGGAGAGCACAACTCCCCTTCCCCCAGCTCTTTCTGCAGGGCCTTCTTTCTTACTCACGACCCAGCCCCCCAGGACCCTCCCCCCAACCCAGCCCTGCTGAAAGCGAGGACCAGTGCTCAAGATCAGTTTTAAGCTTCTAGGCTGCCTTCATCTCAATAGCCTGCCTGCAGCTAGCAAGGCAGGCCCTTTGTTTACGAGCTACCCAAGCAGCAGGGAGACCCAATCCGGGCACCAGGAGAGACATCATTGGGGCATTAGGCGAGCCATCATTGGGGAGTGACATCACTGAGAAGGTACATCAGTGGGCAAGGAGACCTGATCCTGTAAAAGAAGACCCATAGGGGAGCATTCGGAGGAAGAGATGGGCAGGCGCCAATGCAAGAATTCACCCTGCAATCTGAAGAACAACATGAAACCACCAGAACCCAGCGACCTCACAACAGGAGGACAGGAACACCTTAACCAAGAAGAAGCAGAACAATTTGACTTTATGAAAGTGATTGACGCCCTTAAACAGCATGTAAAAAATGCCCTTCTAGAAATGGATGAGAAGTATAACAGAAAGTTTGAAGAATTGAATAAATCAGTGAATGATACCCTAGGAAACCAAGGAAAAACAATCAAACAGATAATGGAAACAGTTCAAGACTTGAAAACTGAAATGGAGGCAAAGAAGAAAACACAAACAGAGGGCCGGCTGGACATGGAAAATTTAGGTAAACGAATAGAGACTACAGAAACAAGCATAACCAGCAGAATACAAGAGATAGAAGAAAGAATCTCAGATGCTGAAGATAACATAGAGAAAATAAACACACTGATCAAAGAAAACAGCAAGTCCAACAAGTTCTCATCACAAAACATTCAGGAAATATGGGACACAATAAAAAGACCAAACCTAAGAACAATTGGAGTAGAAGAAGGTGAAGAAGTGCAACTCAAAGGTCCAGAAAATATATTTAATAAAATTATAGAAGAAAACTTTCCCAACCTAAAGAAGGATGTACCTATGAAGGTTCAAGAAGCATACAGAACACTGAATAGGCTGGATCAAAAAAAAACATCCCCTCGCCATATAATAATCAAAACACAAAGCATTCAGAATAAAGAAAGAATATTAAGAGCAGCAAAGGAAAAAGGCCAAGTCACTTACAAAGGCAAACCTATCAGACTTACACCGGACTTCTCTATGGAAACCATGAAAGCCAAAAGGTCCTGGATAGATGTACTACAAAAACTAAGAGACCATGGAAGCAAGCCCAGACTACTATACCCAGCCAAGCTTTCGTTCACTATAAATGGGGAAAACAAAATTTTCCAGGATAAAAACAAATTTAAACAATACGTAGCCACAAATCCAGCTTTACAGAAAGTAATAGAAGGAAAATCACTAACCAAGGAGTCCAAAAATGACCACAATAACTCAGACATATAGAGACCCTTCACCAGCGCAACTCAAGGAAGGGAAACACACAAACTCTACTACTAAAAAAGTGACTGGAGTTAACAACCACTGGTCATTAATATCACTTAATGTCAATGGGCTCAACTCACCTATAAAAAGGCACAGGCTAAAAGATTGGATAAGAAAACAGGATCCAACATTCTGCTGTTTACAAGAAACACACCTCAACCACAAAGACAGGCACCTACTCAGAGTAAAGGGCTGGGAAAAGGCTTACCAAGCAAATGGTCCTAAGAAACAAGCAGGTGTGGCCATACTAATTTCTAACAAAGTTGACTTCAAACTTAAATCAATCAGAAGAGATGGAGAGGGACATTTTATACTCATAACAGGAACAATTCAACAGGATGAAGTCTCAATCCTAAATATCTATGCCCCTAATTTAAAAGCACCCACGTACGTAAAAGAAACATTACTAAAACTCAAAGCAGCCATCAAAGCGCACACACTAATATTAGGAGACTTCAACACTCCTCTCTCACCATTGGACAGGTCAATCAGACAGAAACCTAACAGAGAAATTAGAGAATTAAAGGAGGTAATGAATCAATTGGACTTAACAGACATCTATAGAATATTCCACCCAAATGGGAAAGAATATACCTTCTTCTCTGCAGCTCATGGAACCTTCTCAAAAATTGACCACATACTCGGTAACAAAGCAAACTTCCACAGTTACAAAAAAATATTAGTAACCACATGTGTCTTATCAGATCACCATGGATTAAAATTAGAATTCAACAACAATGCTACCCTCAGAAAGCCTACAAAATCATGGAAACTGAATAGTCAACTACTGAACCACACCTGGATCAAGGAGGAAATAAAGAGAGAAATTAAAGTCTTCCTTGAATTCAATGAAAATAAAGAAACAACATACTCAAACTTATGGGACACTATGAAAGCAGTCCTGAGAGGAAAGTTCATAGCACTAAGTGCCCACTTAAAGAAAACAGAGAAAGCACACATTGGAGACTTAACAGCCCACCTGAAAGCTCTAGAAAAAAAAGAAGCAGACTCACCTAGGAGGAGTAGAAGACTGGAAATAATCAAACTGAGGGCTGAAATCAACAAAATAGAAACGCAGAAAACAATCCAAAGAATCAATGAAACAAAAAGCTGGTTCCTGGAGAAAATCAACAAGATTGATAAACCCCTATCCAAACTAATTAAATGGCAGAGAGAGAATATGCAAATTAATAAGATCAGAAATGAAAAGGGGGACGTAACCACAGACACAGAGGAAATTCAGAGAATCATTAGATCTTACTACAAAAGCCTGTATGCCACAAAACTGGAAAATGTAAAAGAAATGGACACTTTTTTAGATAAATACCATATACCAAAGTTAAACCAGGACCAGGTGAACAATCTAAATAGACCTGTTAGTCGCGAAGAATTATAATCTGTTATAAAAAACCTCCCTACCAAAAAGAGCCCAGGACCAGATGGCTTCAATGCGGAATTCTACCAGAACTTCCAGGAAGACCTAATACCTATACTCATTAATGTATTTCACAATATAGAAACAGAAGAGTCATTACCAAATTCCTTTTATGAAGCTACAGTTACTCTGATACCAAAACCACACAAAGACTCTACCAGGAAAGAGAATTACAGGCCAATCTCACTCATGAACATTGACGCAAAAATCCTCAACAAAATACTGGCAAACCGAATCCAAGATCACATTAGAAAAATTATCCATTATGATCAAGTACGCTTTATCCCAGAGATGCAGGGCTGGTTCAACATACGAAAATCTATCAATGTAATTCATCATATAAATAAACTGAAAGAAAAAAACCATATGATCATTTCATTAGATGCTGAAAACATCCCTTTATGATAAAAGTCTTGGAGAGATTAGGGATACAAGGGTCATACCTAAATATAATAAAAGCTATATACAGCAAGCCGACAGCTAACATCAAATTAAACGGAGAGAAACTCAAAGCCATCCCACTTAACTCAGGAACACGACAAGGCTGTCCACTCTCGCCATATCTCTTCAATATTGTGCTTGAAGTTCTAGCAATAGCAATAAGACAACATAAGGGGATCAAGGGGATTTGAATTGGAAAAGAAGAAGTTAAACTTTCGTTATTTGCAGATGATATGATAGGGTACATAAGCGACCCCCAAAACTCCACCAAAGAACTCCTACAACTGATAAACACCTTTAGTAATGTGGCAGGATACAAGATCAACTCCAAAAAATCAGTCGCCCTCTTATACACAAAGGATATGGAAGCAGAGAGGGAAATCAGAGAAGCTTCACCTTTCACGATAGCCACAAACAGCATAAAATATCTTGGGGTAACTCTAACCAAGGAAGTGAAAGACCTATATGACAAGAACTTTAAGGCATTGAAGAAAGAAATTGAAGAGGATACCAGAAAATGGAAGGACGTCCCTTGCTCTTGGATTGGGAGGATCACATAGTAAAAATGGCAATTCTACCAAAGGCAATTTATAGATTCAATGCAATCCCCATCAAGATCCCAGCAAAATTCTTCACAGATCTTGAAAGGACAATAATCAACTTTATATGGAAAAACAAAAAACCCAGGATAGCCAAAACAATCCTATACAATAAAGGATCTTCTGGAGGCATTACCATCCCTGACTTCAAACTCTATTACAGAGCTACAGTAATGAAAACAGTGTGGTACTGGCATAAAAACAGAGAAGTAGATCAATGGAATCGCATAGAAGACCCAAATTTTAACCCACAAACCTATGATCACCTCATTTTCGATAAAGGAGCTAAAAGTATACAATGGAGGAATGAAAGCATCTTCAACAAATGGTGCTGGCACAACTGGATATCAACCAGTAGAAGAATGAAAATAGACCCATATCTATCACCTTGCACAAAACTCAAGTCCAAATGGATCAAAGACCTCAATATTAGTAAGAACACACTGAACCTGATAGAAGAGAAAGTGGGAAGCACCCTACAACAAATGGGCACAGGAGATCGCTTTCTATGTATAACCCCAGCAGCACAGACATTAAGGGCAGCATTGAATAAATGGGACCTACTAAAACTGAGAAGCTTCTGTAAAGCAAAGGACACTGTCACTAAGACAAAAAGGCAACCTACTGACTGGGAGAAGATCTTCACCAACGCGGCAACAGACAAAGGTCTGATCTCCAAAATTTATAGAGAACTCAAGAAACTAGACTTCAAAAGGCTAATTAACCCAATTAAAAAATGGGGCACTGAACTGAACAGAGAATTCTCAACAGAAGTTCAAATGGCCAAAAGACACTTAAGGTCATGCTCAACCTCCTTAGCGATTAGGGAGATGCAAATCAAAACAACTTTGAGATATCATCTTACACCTGTCAGAATGGCTAAAATCAAAAACACCAATGATAGCCTTTTCTGGAGAGGCTGTGGAGGAAGGGGTACCCTCATCCATTGCTGGTGGGAATGTAATCTTGTGTGACCACTTTGGAAATCAGTGTTTCGGTTTCTCAGGAAATTCGGGATCAACCTACCCCTGGACCCAGCAATACCACTCTTGGGAATATACCCAAGAGATGCCCTATCACATGACAAAAGCATTTGTTCAACTATGTTCATAGCAGTATTATTTGTAATAGCCAGAACCTGGAAACAACCTAGATGCCCTTCAATGGAAGAATGGATGAAGAAAGTGTGGAATATATACACATTAGAGTACTACGCAGCGGTAAAAAACAATGACTTCTCGAATTTTGCATGCAAATGGATGGAAATAGAAAACACTATCCTGAGTGAGGTAACCCAGGCCCAAAAAGATGAACATGGGATGTACTCACTCATAATTGGTTTCTAGCCATAAATAATGGTCACGGAGTATATATTTGGTGAACCTAAAGAAGCTAAATAAGAAGGCGAACTCAAGGAAAACCATATAATTATCCTCTTGGCTATGGGAAGTAGACAAAATTGCCGGGTAGAAAATTTGGGATCTTGGGGATGGGGTGGGATGGGATTATCGGGGGATGGGGAGAGAAAAGGGAGAAGGGGAGGATGAGGGAAACCTGGGGAAACAGGTTGATTGGGATAAAGGAAGGTTGGATAGGGGAGCACGGAAGCACAATTCTTAGTTAAGGGACCCACCTTAGGGTGGGCAAGAGTCTTGAACCTAGAGTGGCTCCCAGGAACCCAAGGCGAGGTCCCCAGTTAGTTCCTTGGGCAGCTGAGGATAGGGAACCTGAAATGACCCTATCCTATAGCAATGCTGACGAATATCTTGCATATCACCATAGAACCTTCATCTGGGGATGGATGGAGATAGTCACAGAGACCCACACTGGAGCATCGGACTGAGCTCCCAAGTTCCCATCGAGGAGTGGAAGGAGGGAGAACATGAGCAAGGAAGTCAGGACCACGAGGGGTGCACCCAACCACTGAGACAGTGTGGCTGATCTATTGGGAGCTCACCAAGGCCAGATGGAATGAGACGGAAGAAGCATGGGATAAAAACGGATCATGGCGAACAATGGGGGCTGATGAGAAGCCAAGGACAATGGCCCTGGGTTTTGATCCTACTTCAAGTTCTGGCTTTGTGGGAGCCTAGCCAGTTTGGATGTTCACCTTCCTAGACATGGACGAAGGGGGGAGCACCTTGGACTTTCCACAGGGCAGGGAACCCTGACTGCTCCTTGGACTGGAGAGGGAGGGGGAGAGGAGTGGGGGGAGGGGGAGAAGCGTAGAAGGAGGGGGAGGGAAATGGGAGGCGGGGAGGAGGGGGAAACTTTTTTTTTAGAAAAAAAAAAAAGAGAAATACTGTGAAGTGACCATGTGCTCAATGCATATTTTGTTTTCTTTTGCCTGAATTTAAGCAAGCTCTTAAAAAAATTTACATATCAACCAAGATAGAATTTTCTCAGGACCAACATCTGGAAACATTCCAGGTTAGTTACTCATAAATTCTTCTTATACCATTTTCCAACTTAACTGTTTTGTTTGCCTTCTAGAACCTGCATTGCCATTGTGACGGTGCATTGAGAGTGTGATCAGAAGAGTCTCTTTCAGCGGATGGATAGGGACTGCAGTAAAAGCAGACCAAATATAGGGCACGAAGTCACAAAAATATGAGCTTATTTCCACATTTACCTAAAGTCAGAAAGTTGAAAGATATCTCTATTCCTTCAAGGTTATTGTGTTTCTACCTCAAACAAAAGTCCCATATAGATTTAGATCAGTGAGTTCTGCTTTTTTAAGGTTATTCTCAACATGTGTCGTTAATAACCAGTCCGGTATTTCAGGAATAGAGAGTAGATATGCTTCTACCTCAAACAAAAGTCTCAGGATCCAACTAAGGTTCCATTTCCTTTAAAGAGGTAGCATTGGATTCCAACCAGGGAGTAGTTTGCCTATAGAATGTTTTAAGATAGGGTGTAAGCAAGGCTTGCTTTGTTCTAGCAGCAGAATATTTAAATATGGATATAGCCAATGAACTTCAACTGTTCTATTCATTTTCTTGTATCATGATAATACAGTTTTTTAATCTTACCCATACTTTTTGGCGCCTGGAATATTCTAACCAATTGGAAATTATATGTGAGCAATTTCAGTACTTATTGGAACTCCCTCCCAGTACTATTCTGTTTTATTATTTTAAAATGCATCTTTGTATTCTTTACAAATTTTTCTAAATCTCCACACTCCTACCCTGGCAAGTGGTATTGTTGTTGAGGCTGGTCCCCAACAGTAGGGCAAATCTTTCTCTGCTTGCCTGGAAAATTTACTTAGCATTTAATATGAGGTAAACAGGACTGGAGTTCTTCTTTTGAATTTAGTATATATAAAGATCGACATGTAAAAGGACATGAGCTCTGATTCTGTGATGAGATGTCCTGGGGGGACTAAGATTTGACAGAGAAGGATATGACAGGAAGAGTCTCTCATAGGAACACAAAGCAAATTCAATTTCCTCTTTTTGTATTTATTTATTTTATATCCCAGCTACATTTTCATCTCCCTCCCAATTTCTAAGACCTCCCCTGCCTCCCATTTGCCTCTAACCACAATCTCCTTCTTCTCTGTTTCCATTCAGAAATTATCAGCCCTCCCATGGATATCAATGTGGCATGGGATTCCAATTTGTAGCAAGAATAAACACCTTGCCTTGCTAAGGATAGTCAAGGTGCCATAGTAAGAGGAGTATGATCCCAAAACCCTGCAAAGATATTTGAACAGCCCCTTTCTCAGAAAACTGAAAATTGTTCGAACTAGAGACTCAGAAAAATCATCCTTCAAGAGTGCAAATGAAATTTACATCAGTAAAGGTTTGGCATTGTACCTAGTTTTGTTTTATGTGTAATAATTACTATTATTTTAATTAATAGATAACCTAAGAGATTCCATCATATCACACTCACATACATGTTGTATGACCTTCCTCAGTATTTACCCCTCTGTTTCCCACTTATGCATAACTTACTACCAATTTTATTCCTCACTTCAATAAACTTTCTTCTCACTTAATGGTTGTGTGTGCTTGCCCAGCTTAGCATACAAGTGTTATATTTTCTTCAAACTGGTTTTATACAGTATTTTAACAAATTCTTTCAGGCATTTACATCTCCAATAATACCTTTCCTTCTTTGTTTTAATATACATATATTCACACTCTCACTGTTACATTTTGAATCTGTGAAAACTCTGCATTTCTGGAGTCTGTTCAGGTTTTATGATGATCCCATTCCTTCTAATGACATCATGGAATTCTTCCAGGTTGAGGAGAAGCTCCTTACGTGAAAATAAATCTTATGAAGCATTAATCTTCATTCCAAAATATATAAGAGAAGTGTGACTCCAGAAATCTTATATGATTAATTTCATCATCAGTTTCAATAGTTATTGAATTGTATGGTGCCTAGCTATTTTTTTTTCAATAAAGAATGTTTTAATACAATGTTTTCTCCCTTGACATAGCTAACTCCATTATAACTCCCTCTAATCCTTGTATTCCAACCCTCCCTGCCAAGCTGTCATCTAATCTCCACAAAGGGTCAGGCTTCCCATGTCGAGTCAATAAAATCTGAGACTTCACTTTGAGGCAAGACCAGGGCCCTCTGCCCTATATCAAGACTGAGCAAGGTATTCCTTCAAAACGAATGTGCTCCAAGATGCCAGTATAAGCCAGTTAGAGGGAATAATACTTGTTCACTCTCAATGATCCCACAGACTCTCTAAGTCTCACAGCAGTCCTGTGCAAAAGTGGTCCTAGGTTTATCCTATGAAAATTCCCTCACAATCAGTCCAGAGTCAGTGAGGTATCACTAGCTTACATCAGCTCTTTCTGTGGGTATCAACATCATACACCAGACCCCTTTGCTCACATTATCATTCCTCCCTCTCATGAATTTGTCTTCAGAAACTAGGCCCAATGCTTTACTGTGGATCATTGTATCTGCTTCTATTAGTTGTTGGATGAAGGTTCTATGATGACAAGAAGGTAGTCATCAATCTGATTAAAGAGGAAGGCCAGTTTAGGTTTCCTCTGCACTATTGTTTAGAGTCTTAACTGGGGCCATCCTTGTAAATTCCTGAGAATTTCCATAGTGCCATGTTTCTCCCAAATCTTTTCCTGGTTCCCTCAATCAAGATATTTCTTTTCTTGCTCTCCCTCACTGCCCTTCCTCCTTCTTGAGCATCCTGTTTCCTCATATTCCCTCTTCCCTCTCTTTCTCTCTTCTCACACCCCTTCAATCCTTCCTCCATATTCCCAAAATTTTCAGGAGATCTTGTCTGTTTTCCAAACCCAGGAGGATCCATTTATGTCTCTGTTAGGGTTCTCCTTGTTACCTAGCTTCTCTGGGATCATGGGCTATAGACTGGTTATACTTTGATTTACATGTAATATTCACTCATTGATGGAGGAAGGTCATTGGTTAAGTAATAAAGAAACTGCTTGGCCTCATAGGTTAAAACATAGGTGGGAGGAGTAAACAGAACAGAATGCTAGGAGGAAGAGGAAGTGAGCTCAGATGCCGCTGCCACTGCTCCCTGGAGCAGACATGATGAAACTCCAACCCAGGATGGACGTAGGCTAGAATCTTCCTGGTAAGCGCACCTTGGGGTGCTACACACATTATTAGAAATGGGCTAGTCCAGGTGCAAGAGTTAGCTGAGAAGAGGCTAGATATAATGGACCAAGCAGTGTTTAAAAGAATACAGTTTGTGTGTTGTTATTTCGGGGAATAAGCTAGCCAGGCGGATGAGCTGGGTCGCAGGGATGCAGCCCACAGCTCCCACAACAACTCATGAGTGAGTATATACCATGGTCATCTATCTGGGCCTAGGTTATGTCACTCAGAATGTTCTTTTTTCTAATTCCATCCATTTGAATACAAATTTCAAGATTTCATTCTTTGTAACTCTGAGCAATACTCCTTTGTGTAAATATTCCATAATTTCTTTATCTATTCTTCAGTTTAGGGGAAGCTAGGTTGTTTGCAGGTTATGGGTATTACAAATAATGATGTCATGAAATAGTTGAGCAAATGTTCTTGTGATAATAGTATGCATCCTTTGGGTATATTCCCAAGAATATATTGCTGGGTCTTGAGGAAGATTTTCCAAACCACAACAATGTTTTACAAAGTGGTTATCCAAGATTGTACTCCCACCAGTAATGCAGGAGGGTGTCTCTTACTCTGAATCCTTTCCAACATAAGCGGTCTTTGGTGTTGTTGATCTTAGCCATTCTGACTTGTATAACATACTATCTCAGAGTCATGTTGGTTTGCATTTTCTTGATGGCTAAGAACGCTGAGCAATTCCTTAATTGTCTTTTGTCTATTTGCAGTTCTGCTGCAAATTTATTATGCTCTATTTAAATCGCTACCCAATTATTATTAATTATTTTATAATTTGATCTCTAGTTTTTGAGGGTTTTTTTGAGTTTTTTTATATAGACTCTGAGATTATTCCTCTGTCCAATATGATTCTAATGCAGATATTTTACCATTCAATACACTACCATTTTGTTTGGTGATTGTGTCTTTTGCCTATAGCAGCTTTTTAGTTTCAAGTGGTCCCATTTATTAATTGGTGCTCTCAATGTCTACGCTACTGGGGTTACATTTAGGAAGTGGTCTCCTGTGCCCATAATTTCATTGATACTTCTCATTTCCTCTTCAATGAGATCCAATGTGACTGGATATATGTTGAGGTTTTTGACCTCAACATACATGTTTTGTACATGGGGGAGATGAATCTGTTTGCATTCTTTTACATACTGACATTCAGTTATGCCAGCACCATTTTTTGGAAGATGCTTTCTTTTGTATGTGGGAGGTCCTTCTGTCTGCATGTTGCTTTTATTGATTAATGAATATAGAACTACTTTTAGCTTATGGCAGTGAAGAACAGAACTAGGTTTGGAAAGCTAGGCTGTATGCCGGGGAAAACAAGGGTCAACTCAGAGAGAATCATCAAGCCTCTGGAGATAGACACTGGGAACTTTATCCAGTAAGTCACAGCCACATGGCGAAATACAGATGAATAGAAATGGGTTAAATTAATATAAGAGTTAGTCAATAAGAAGCTAGAACTAATGTGCAAGAAGTGATTTAATTAATACAGTTTCTGTGTGACTATTTCAGGCGTAAGCTATCCTGGTGGCCTGAAAACAACAAGTGGCCTCCCCCTCCTTCGAACACTTTTTTCCATTGTATAATTTTAGCTTCTTTGTCAAAAATCAGGTGTTCATAGGTGTGAGGAATAATGTCAGGATCTTTGTTTCAAATCCATTGGTCTACCTGTCTGATTTTATGTCAATACCATGCCTTTTTTATAACTGTAGCTCTATAGAAAAGCTTGATGTCAGGGAAGGGAATTCCTCCAGATGTTTCTATATTGTAGACAACTGTTCTGGTTATTCTGGATTTTTTTATTGTTATTCCATATGAAGTTGAATATTGTTCTCCAAGATCTGTGAAAAATTTTGCTAAGATTTAGATGGGGATTGCATTCAATCTGTAGAGTGTTTTTGGTAGAATTGCCATTTTTACTATTTTGTCAATACATATCGAAGAGCATGGGAAATCTTTTCATTTTCTGATATCGTTGGCAAATTTCTTCTTCAAAGAATTAAAGATCTTGTCATATACATCTTTCACTTGTTTGGTTAGTTTTACCCTAAGATATTTTATGTTATTTGTGGGTATTAAAAATGGTGATGTTTTTCTCATTTCTCTTTTATCCCCTTTATCACTTGAATATAGAAGGGCTATTAAATTTTTGAGTTAATTGTGTATCCTGGCACATTATGGAAGGTGTTTAACAAGTGTAGGAATTCCCTGGTAGAGATTTTTGGGTCGCTTATGTATAATACCATATCATTTTCAAATAGTGAGAGTTTGACTTTTTCCTTCCAATTTGTATTTGTTTAATCTCCTTTTGTTGTCTTATTGTTCCTGCTAGAACTTCGGTACTATGTTGAATAGCTATAGAGAGAGTGGACAGCCTTATCTTGTTCTTGATTTTAGTATAATTACTTTGAGTTTCTCTCCATTTGAATTGATTTTGACTCTTGGCTTCCTCTATATTGTTTTCTTATGTTTATATATGTTCCTTTTATCCATGATCTCTCCAAGACCTTTCTCCTTCAGGGATGTTCAATTTTGCTAAATGCTCTTTCAGCATCTAATGAGATGACTATTTGGTTTTTATTCATTTATTATGTTTATATTGTAGATTACACTATAGATTTTTTGTATGTTGAACCATATCTGCATTTCTTGGGTGAATCCAAACTGATCATGGGGATATTTTTTGATGGGTTCATGGCTTTGGTTCGCAAGTATTTTATTGATTATTTTTGCATGTATGTTTATTAGTGAGATTTGTCTATGCATCTCTTTATTGGTGAGTATTTGTGTGGCTTTGGTATCAGAGTAGCTGTAGTCTCAAAAAAAAAAGAGTTTGGAAATGTTTCTTTAGTTTCCATTCTGTGGAACACTTTGAGAAGTATTTGTATTAGTTCTTCTTTGAAGTGCTCATAGATTTCTGCACTGAATCATTCTGTACTGGGCTTATTTTTGGTTGGAAGGCTTGTGATGACTGCTTCTATTTCCTTGAAAGTTATAGGTCTATTTACATTATTCACGTGGTTTTAATTTAACTTTGGAGTGTGATTCCTATCCAGAAAATGGTCCATTTCTTTTATCCTTTTCAATGTTATGGAATATAGATTTTTATAGTATGACCGAAAGATTCTCATTATTTTCTCATTGTCTGTTGTTACATCACCATTTTCATTTCTGATTTAGTTAATTTCAGTGTTCTCACTTTGTCTTTTAAATAGTGTGAATAAACATTTTTCTATCATGTTTATTTTCTCAAAAAATCAGCTCTTTGTTTCATTGATGCTTTGCACTGTTTTCTTTGTTTCATTGTTGATTTCAGCCCACAATTTGATTATTTCCTGTCATGTACTTGTCCTGGGTCAGTCTGCTTCTTTTTGTTCTAGAGCTTTCAGGTGTGCTAATAAGTCACTAGTATGAGTTTTCTCTACTTTCTATATATAGGCACTTAGAGCTAAGACTTTCCAATTAGCACCACTTTCATAGTATTCCATGAGTTTGAATACACTGTGCCTTCATTTTTATTGAATTCTAAAAGGTCTTTAATTTCTTTATTTCTTTTTTGACCCAGGGGTGATTCATTAGAGCACTATTCAATTTCTATGAGCTTGTAGGCTTTCAGCCATTAGGGTTGTTGTTAAATTCTGCCTCTAAACAATGGTTATCTGATAAAATACAGAGGTTTACTCTTTTTTTTGTATCTCATCTGATTGATTTCCATTTGAAATATGTTTTACATGATATTAGGATAGCTACACCTACTTTTTCTTACATTCATTTGAATGGTATTTTTTTCCCAGCCTTTTACTCTGAGGTAAAGTTTGGCTTTGAAGTTGAGATCTGTTTATTATATACATCAGAAGTATGGACCTTTCTTTCATTTCTATTCTCTTAGTCCCTTCCTTTTATATTTGAATTGAGTCCACTGATATTAAGAGGTAATAATGACCAGTGGTTGCTAATTTCTAATATTTTTGGTGGAAGTGCTTGTGATTTTCCCTTCCTTAGTTTTTGCTGGTGTGATGTTATCTATTGCCTCTATATTTCTGTGTGCTGTTACCTCCCTAGGTTGGAGTTTTCCTTCTAGTACTTCCTGTAGTGCTGGATTTGTGTAAGGTATTGTCTAAATCTGGTTTTGTCATGGAATATCCTATTTTATCCATTGATGTTGATGGAAAGATTTGCTGGGTATAGGAGTCTGGGCTTTCATCCATGGTCTCTTACTGTCTTGTCTGAAGTCCATCTGTCCAGGCTTTCAGGTCTGACATTATATGTTACATGAACTTTTTCCTTTGAAGCTATGAACATTCTTTCTTTGTTTTGTATGTTTTGTGTTTTGATTATTACATGGCAAGGCTACTTTTTTGTCGAGTCTATTGTTGTTCTGTACATTTCTTGAACCTTCATAGGGATATCCTTTTTTAGGTTGAAAAAGTTTTCTTCTACTTGATCATAATGGATAATTTGTCTAATGTGTTCTTGGATTCGGTTTGCCAGTATTTTATTGAGGATTTTCACGTCGATGTTCATGAGTGAGATTGGCCTGGAATTCTCTTTCTTGGTTGCATCTTTGTGTTGTTTTGGTATCAGGGTAACTGTAGCTTCATAAAAGGAATTTGGCAATGACTTTTCTGTTTCTGTATTGGGAAATACCTTAAGGAGTATAGGTATTAAGTCTTCTTGGAAGTTCTGGTAGAATTCTGCATTGAAACTGTCTGGACCTGGGCTTTTTTTGCTAGGGAGGTTTTTGATAACAACTTCTAATTCATTGCGACTAACAGGTCTATTTAGATTGTTCACCTGGTCCTGGTCTAATTTTGGTATATGGTACTTATCTAAAAAAGTGTCCTTTCTTTAACATTTTCCAATTTTGTGTCATATAGGCTTTTGTAGTAAGATCTAATGATTTTCTGAATTTCCGCTGTGTCTGTGGTTATGTTTCCCTTTTCATTTCTGATCTTGTTAATTTGTGTATTCTCTCTCCACCATTTGATTAGTTTGGATAGGGGTTTATCAATCTTGTTGATTTTCTCCAAGAACCAGCTTTTTGTTTCATTGATTCTTTGGATTGTTTTCTGTGTTTCTATTTTGTTGATTTCAACCCTTATTTTGATTATTTCCAGTCTTCTACTCCTCCTAGGTGAGTCTGCTTATTTTTTTTCTAGAGCTTTCAGGTGGGCAGTTAAGCCTCCTATGTGTGCTTTCTCCGTTTTCTTTCTTTTTTTTTTATTTATTTTTTATTTATTTTTTATTTTTTATTTTTTTTTTGAGAAAAAGAAAAGAAAAAAAAGTTTCCGCCTCCTCCCGGCCTCCCATTTCCCTCCCCCTCGTCCCACCCTTCTCCCCCTCCCCCCCGCTCCTCTCCCCCTCCCTCTCCAGTCCAAAGAGCAGTCAGGGTTCCCCGTCCTGTGGAAAGTCCAAGGCCCTCCCCCCTCTGTCCATGTCTAGGAAGGTGAACATCCAAGGTGGCTAGGCTCCCACAAAGCCCGAACTTGAAGTAGGATCAAAACCCCGGGCCATTGTCCTTGGCTTCTCATCAGCCCCCATTGTTCGCCATGTTCAGAGAGTCTGGTTTTATCCCATGCTTCTTCTGTCACAGTCCAGCTGGCCTTGGTGAGCTCCCAATAGATCAGTCACACTGTCTCAGTGGTTGGGTGCACCCCTCATGGTCCTGACTTCCTTGCTCATGTTCTCCCTCCTTCTGCTCCTCATTGTGAACTTGGGAGCTCAGTCCGGTGCTCCAGTGTGGGTCTCTGTGACTATCTCCATCCATCACCTGATGAAGGTTCTATGGTGATATGCAAGATAATCATCAGTATGGCTATAGGATAGAGTTATTTCAGGTTCCCTATCCTCAGCTGCCCAAGGAACTAACTGGGGACCTCGCCTTGGGCTCCTGGGAGCCACTCTAGGTTCAAGTCTCTTGCCAACCCTAAGGTGGCTCCCTTAACTAAGAATTGAGCTTCCGTGCTCCCCTATCCAACCTTCCTTTATCCCAATCATCCTGTTTCCCCAAGTTTCCCTCATCCTCCCCTTCTCACTTTTCTCTTCCCATCCCCCGATACTCCCATCCCACCCCACCCCCAAGGTCCCAAATTTTCTCCCCTCAATTTTGTCTACTTCCCGTATCCAAGAGGATAATTATATGTTTTTCCTTGTGTTCACCTTCTTACAAAGGTCTGATCTCCGTTTTCTTTAAGTGGGCATTTAGTGCTATGAACTTTCCTTTCAGCACTGCTTTCATAATGTCCCATAGGTTTGAGTATGTTGTCTCTTTATTTTCATTGAATTCAAGAAAGTATTTGATTTCTTTCTTAATTTCGTCCTTGATGCAGGTATAGTTCAGTAATTGACTGTCCAGTTTCCATGAGGTCGTAGGCTTTCTAGGGGTAGCATTGTTGTTGAATTCTAACGTTATT
This sequence comes from Neodon shergylaensis, assembly GCA_025134845.1. NCBI lineage: Eukaryota > Metazoa > Chordata > Mammalia > Rodentia > Cricetidae > Neodon > Neodon shergylaensis. The sequence goes on along the minus strand of JABTXL010001088.1, from coordinate 8,487,886 downwards.
CCATGTTATAAAAACTTCCCTACAAAAAAGCCCAGGTCCAGACAGTTTCAATGCAGAATTCTACCAGAACTTCCAAGAAGACCTAATACCTATACTCCTTAAGGTATTTCACAATATAGAAACAGAAAAGTCATTGCCAAATTTCTTTTATGAAGCTATGGTTACCGTGATACCAAAACCACACAAAGACTCAACCAAGAAAGAGAATTCCAGGCCAATCTCACTCATGAACATCGACGCGAAAATCCTCAATAAAATACAGGCAAACCCAATCCAAGAACACATTAGAAAAATTATCCATTATGATCAAGTAGGCTTCATTCCAGAGATGCAGGGCTGGTTCAACATATGAAAATCCATCAATGTAATCCATCATATAAATAAACTGAAAAAAAAGACCATATGATCATTTCATTAAATGCTGAAAAAGCATTTGACAAAATTCAACATCTCTTTATGATAAAGGTCTTGGAGAGATTAGGGAAAAAAGGGTCATACCTAAATATAATAAAAGCTATTTATAGCAAATCGACAGCTAACATCAAATTAAATGGAGAGAAACTCAAAGCCATCCCACTAAAATCAGGAACATGACAAGGTTGTCCTCTCTCTCCATACCTCCTTAATATAGTGCTTGAAGTACTAGCAATAGCAATAAGACAACATAAGCGGCTCAAAGGGATTCGAATTGAAAAGGAAGAAGTTAAACTTTCATTATTTGCAGATGATATGATAGTGTACGTAAGCGACCCCCAAAAACTCTACCAAAGAACTCCTACAGCTGATAAACACCTTTAGTAATGTGGCAGGATACAAGATCAACTCCAAACAATCAGTGGCCTTCCTATACACTAAGGATAAGAAGCAGAGAGGGAAATCAGAGAAGCATCACCTTTCACGATGGCCATAAATAGCATAAAATACCTTGGGTAACTCTAACCAAGGAAGTGAAAGATCTATTTGACAAGAACTTTAAGTCTTTGAAGAAAGAAATTGAAGAGGATACCAGAAAATGGAAGGATCTCCCTTGCTCTTGGATTGGGAGGATCAACAGTAAAAATGGCAATTCTACCAAAAGCAATCTATAGATTCAATGCAATCTCCATCAAAATCCCATCAACATTCTTCACAGATCTGGAGAAGACAATAACCAACTTTATATGGAAAAACAAAAAACCCAGGATAGCCAAAACAATCTTATACAATAAAGGATCGTCTGGAGGCATTACCATCCCTGACTTCAAACTCTATTACAGAGCTACAGTATTGAAAACAGCTTGGTATTGGCATAAAAACAGAGAAGTCGACCAATGGAATCGAATAGAAGACCCTGACATTAACCTACAAACCTATGAACACCTGATTTTTGATAAAGGGGCTAAAAGTATACAATGGAAGAAAGAGAGCATCTTCAACAAATTGTGCTGGCACAACTGGATGTCAATCTATAGAAGAATGAAAATAGATCCATATCTATCACCATGCACAAAACTCAAGTCCAAATGGATTAAAGACCTCAATATCAGTCTGAACACACTGAAACTGAAAGAAGAGAAAGAGGGAAGTACTCTACAACACATGGGCACAGGAGATCACTTCCTACATACAACCCCAGCAGCACAGACATTAAGGGCATCATTGAATAAATGGGACCTCCTGAGACTGAGAAGCTTCTGTAAAGCAAAGGACACTGTCACTAAGACACAAAGGCAACCCACTGACTGGGAGAAGATCTTCACCAACCCTGCAACTGACAAAGGTCTGATCTCCAAAATATATAAAGAATTCAAGAAACTAGACCGTAAAAGGCTAATCAACCCAATTAAAAAATGGGGCACTGAGCTGAACAGAGAATTCTCAACAGAAGAAGTTCAAATGGCCAAAAGACACTTAAGATCATGCTGAACTTCCTTAGCGATCAGGGAAATGCAAATCAAGACAACTTTGAGATACCATCTTATACCTGTCAGAATGACTAAAATAAAAAACACCAATGATAGCCTTTGCTGGAGAGGTTGTGGAGAAAGGGGTACACTCATCCATTGCTGGTGGGAATGCAAACTTGTGCAACCACTTTGGAAATCAGTGTGGCGGTTTCTCAGGAAATTCGGGATCAACCTACCCCTGGACCCAGCAATACCACTCTTGGGAATATACCCAAGAAAGGCCCTATCATACAACAAAAGTATATGCTCAACTATGTTCATAGCAGCATTGTTTGTAATAGCCAGAACCTGGAAACAACCTAGATATCCTTCAATGGAAGAATGGATGAAGAAAGTGTGGAATATATACACATTAGAGTACTACTCAGCAGTAAAAAACAAGGACTTCTTGAAGTTTGCATACAAATGGATGGAAATAGAAAACACTATCCTGATTGAGGTAAGCCAGACCCAGAAAGAGGAACATGGGATGTACTCACTCATATTTGGTTTCTAGCCATAAATAAAGGACATTGAGCCTATAATTCGTGATCCTAGATGTTGCAGGAGGTCCTTCCGCCCCTCCAACCAATAGCTGCTGAGATACCAGCCCATTGGGGCGTGGTCTCTCTCCCTTTAAAAAAGTGGCTGCTTCCCTCCGCGCTCTCTCTCTCTTCACTTCCTGCTCTGCTGGCGACTAGACTCCCTTCCTGGTTGCGCAGAGGGCTGTTGTTTGGGACGGTGATTTGTAAGTTTTTTCCTCTTTAAATAAATACCACCCTACTAATCATAATTACAAACTGGTGTGGCATTGTTCGTGACTTACGCCTTCACCTAGAGAAACTAAATAAGAAGGTGAACCTAAAGAAAAACATACAGGCATCCTCCTGAATATTAACCTTCATCAGGCGATGAAAGGAGACAGAGACAGAGACCCACATTGGAGCACCGGACTGAAATCTCAAGGTCCACATCAGGAGCAGAAGGAGAGAGAGCACGAGCAAGGAACTCAGGACCACGAGGGGTGCACCCACACACTGAGACAATGGGATGTTCTATCGGGAACTCACCAAGGCCAGCTGGCCTGGGTCTGAAAAAGCCTGGGATAAAACCAGACTTGCTGAACATAGTGGACAATGAGGACTACTGAGAACTCAAGAACAATGGCAATGGGTTTTTGATCCTACTGCACGTACTGGCTTTGTGGGAGCCTAGGCAGTTTGGATGCTCACCTTACTAGACCTGGATAGAGGTGGGTAGTCCTTGGACTTCCCACAGGTCAGGGAACCCTGATTACTCTTTGGGCTGATGAGGGAGGGGGACTTGATCGGGGGAGGGGGACTTGATCAGGGGGAGGGGGGAAATGGGAGGCAGTGGCGGGGAGGAGGCAGAAACCTTTAATAAATAAATGAATTTAAAAAGAAAAAAAGAAAAAAAAAGAAAACACTATCCGGAGTGATGTATCCCAGAACCAAAAAGATGAACATGGGATGTACTCACTCATAATTGGTTTCTAGCCATAAATAAAGGACATTGAGCATATAATTTGTGATCCTAGAGAAGCTAGATAAGAAGGTGAACCCAAAGGAAAACATATAGTCACCCACCTGGATATGGGAAGTAGACAAGATTGCTGAGCAATAACTGGGAACTTGGGGTGAGGTGGCATGGGACTTAGGGGAAATGGGGTGAGAAACGTTAGAAGGGGAGATTGGGGGGAGTTCAGGGGAATGGGATGGTTGGGATAAAGGAAGGGTGGACACGGGAGCAGAGAAATATATATCCTAATTAAGGGAGCCATCTTAGGGTTGGCAAGAGACTTGACTTTAGAGGGGCTCGCAGGTGTCCAGGGAGATGTCCCCAGGTAGTACCTTGAGCAACTAAGGAGAGGGAATCTGAAATGACCCTATCCTATAGCCATACTGATGAATATCTTACATATCACCTTAGAACCTTCATCTGGCGATGGATCGAGATAGAGACAGAGACCCAAATTGGAGCACCGGACTGAGCTCTTAAGACCCAAATGAGGAGCAGAAGGAGGGAGAACATGAGCAAGGAAGTCAGGACCACGAGGGGTGCACCTACCCACTGTGACAGTGGAACTGATCTATTGGGAGCTCATCAAGGCCAGCGGGACTGGGACTGAATAAGCATGGGATGAAACCAGACTCCCTGAAGTGGTGGACAATGAAGGCTGATGAGAAGCCAAGGATAATGGCACTAGGTTTCGATCCTAATACATGAACTGGCTTTGTGGGAGCCTAGCCTGTTTGAATGCTCACCTTCCTGGTCCTGGATAGAAGTGGAAGGACCTTGGACTTCCTGCAGGGCAGGGAATCTGGACTGCTTATCATTCTCGAGAGGGAGGGGGAATGGAGTGGGAGGGAGGGGGAGAGGGATAGGCGAGTGGGGGGGGAATGTGTGGGAGGAGGGGGAGGGAAATGGGAAATGGGGAGGAGGCGGTAATTTTTCAAAAAATAAAAAAAAAGAAATCAAGGTAAAGAGAAACAAACAAACAAACAAAAAACCCAGAAGGGATCAATAAATCTCTCAAAAATGAAAAAGAAAAGATGTCTTTAATGTTTGAATAATGCTTTAACTCATAATTAATTTAGAAACCCATATTGTATCATCGTGCTCCTTCTACCGGAAATGAATTTAGGGCACCATGCATGCTAATCAAGTGCTCTTGAGGTATAATCCACATGCACATCCATGTTTTATCTTAACTCTAGTCTTCCTCTAAAAAAATTACCAAGAATCCATACACCTTAAACTTTCTAAATTTTAAAGCAAATGATTTAATTAAAACTATGTGTAATATCATATTGTTCTTTTGAGAATTAATTCTAAATCTGGTCTATTAAATTATTTTCTTAAGATAAATAAAAAAAGAAAAAGTTTTCTTCTATGATTTTGTTGAATATATTTTCTGTGCCTTTGAGCTGGAGCTCTCAGTCTTTTATCTCTATTATTCTTATGTTTGGTCTTTTCATGGTGTCCCATATTTCCCGGCTGTTCTGTGGTAAGAATTCATTGGATTTAATGTTTTATTTGACCAGTGATTCTATTTGCTCAATAGTATCTTCAAAACCTGAGATTATCTTTTCCATCTCATGTATTTTGTTGGTTATGCTTGCTTCTATTGTTTCTGTTCATTTACCCAAATTTCCCATATCCAGAAAGTCTTTGGCTCATGTTTCCTTTATTGCTTGCATTTCAGTCTTCAAGTCTTGAACTTTTGAGCTGTGTGTTTCTCCTTTTGCTTTTTATTGTTTTTTAACGATTTCTTGATTTTTTGTCTTTTCCACCATTTTAAAGGAATTTTTTATGTCCTCTTTAAAGTTCTCCTTCATCATCATAAAGTTATATTTAAAATCATATTCTTCTCTTGTTTTGGGTTGGCATGATAAGGTCTTTCTGTATCACTGAGTTCTGGTGTCCTATGTGGCTTTTTAGGCTTTTAGATAAATTCTTCTATTGGCCCCTACACATCTCTTACTCTAGTTGGTCCAAGCAGTGTCTTTGGATGTTATTCCAATCCTTGGTGTGGCTGTCTGTGTCTTTTGAAACTGTTCTTACTCTGCTCTGTACTGTTGTTCTCTGTGTCTCAGGTAGCCACTGAGTTCTCTCTTGGGCCTATTCTCTTGGTCCACTTTGTGCAATCACAATTTGTGCTTAATTGTTCATTTCTTGGTCCTCTGTGTTTCAGACTTTCACTGAGGTGGTGGTGGGGAAATAGAAAGTTTTGGGGTGGAGTGGAACTTGTAGATTTCAGGTTCTGATGGATGGGATGGGGTATTTGAGCAACTCACCTGCAGGAACTTTTCCTGATGGCTGGCTAGAGAAACTGATGCAGGTGAGGGGGTGCTGCGCCAGTGCAGCCTGGAGGCCTAGACTGGTGGGTGGTGCCCCGATCAAGACAAGGAGGCTTCTTTTCAGGTGGAAGAACAGCAACCTTTATTTTCCCAGAGCTAAAGCCTTTTATACCTTTACAAAGCTTCTATGGAAAACCACCGGCCAGAAAGAACACAAACATCCTTGTCAATTACAGACCACAAGGAAGTTCTGCTGTCAGTCAAAGGGAATGAAGGCAACTACATCACAACAGGGAAAGGGACCCAGGGTTTTACACAGGTATGGGGGAACTTGAAAGTGGGGTGTCCAACCATGTGTGTAGACATTCACCTTTTGGTTCTTTCTGTCAAGACTGCTAAAATTAAAGGTAATTTGATTAGTACTGTAGAAAACATATACAGATGAACCTTCGTAAATGATATACATCTCTGAAGGAGATCTAAATGAATTTACTAATGAATAAGTGAGGCAGACTTTTTATCATATGGTTACATCCAATTGAGTTATTGCCTAACAGTGATTCACTGGCTGTCACCAAAAACCCCATTTATGGACAAGATTATAAATGATCATCCACAGATTGATGGCAAGACCTTTTTCATAAAACCTAAACAACTTCAACTTCACAACAGATTGAACATGCAGAAGTTGTCCTGGTGCATTCATTGAGCTTTAACCCAGTATTCTAGTGTCTTTGGTACTGAAATATACTTTATCCTGTACCAAACATAAATTGTAGATGAAAACACACAAAATCCTTTTGATTTACAAAGATATCCTGCCCGCAAAATAGATTAAAGAATGGTTGCACAAAATTTCTAAGAGTAAGTAATCAATATCAGGTTAGATTGAATACCAGATCCACAAAATTGATCCAACCAGAAACTCCTTCGGTGAAGAAAAATCAGAGACTAGATAGTCTAGTTATCTACAGTAAAACCAAATCCTAATGTACAAAAAAAAGAACAAGTATTTTGAAATGGCATTGTGTTACACTTATAGATCAGGGCCTTGCTTTGACATCATCAGAGAAACTTTCTGCTGCAGAAAGAAAAAATATAGAAATAGCAACCAGACATGATGGTGAGAAAAAGAAATCTAAATTTAAAAGAGGTGCTTCCTTCACATTTCTTCCTGCAAGCCACAGAAAATAGTATGGAAGATGATGTACAGTATAATAAAGCCAGGCTGGAGGTTGAAACACAGAAGAAATCACAGAACCTGAAGCACCAGGTACAGTTCTTACATGTGTGTTTCCCAGTTACAGTTATATACCTGAAAGTAGAAGTAAACACAGGCTTCATCACTAAACCTGAAATAAAATCCAATTTATAATCACTGACTAATGATAATTGCCTTTCCTCCTAAAAGTCTCAATAAAGAATTTGAATGCCCAGAAAGAGATGTGAGCAGAAAATTCACTCAACCCAATTCTTGGATGTCTTTGTCTCCCAGTGTTGTGTCAGAGATTCCCCCTTGTCTCTAATTGTTAGCTTGTCATAGCATATATATTAACCAATACATATATATATATATGTATATTATATATATGTAGTACATATGTATAACAATTCCCTCTTTTTAACCTACTGATACTTTGAATATTTATTATAGGTTTCAGGTTAAATTTTATGGGATTCATGAGTGTGCAAATGCATGAGACTTATTCTCATTGATTCTCTTTTGATATTTCTTCATGCTCCTTCATTTTGACCTAACGTAATGCGTTAGCCTTTCTTAATCTTAGTATTAATTTTTTACTTTCCCATAGAAAATTATTTTGCAGTGAGAGATAGAAGCGGTGGATAAAATAACATAAAGTGGTTATGGGAAGGAGGATGAAAGAATAAAGGAAGAAAGGCAAGAGAAGCCATAATCAGGGACTATTATGTGGGAATAAATATTTTAATGAAGGGAAAAAAATAAACCAGTGTTCCATTTCAGTGTTTTATACATTCAATTCTAAAAATTATTTTAGCTTCAATTAGGAGTATGTTTGTTTTTTGAGTGTGTTATTATGTGCACATCTGAATGTACATGTTCTTGGAAGTCAGAAGAGTGCAACTCTTTTATTAGAGCTATTGTTATAGGGACTGCAAGTTGTGGGGAATGGATAGTGAACACATTTCCTCAGAAAAAGCACACATGAATATAAATGCGGAGATACATTTCATCTTCCTCAATATCCATTATATCTATTTATCATACATATCTCTCTCTCCTAAATTCTACCCCTCTAACTCCTAGGATGCAATGGTATTCACTTTTCTTGCTCCAAAAATGAGCATATTAGTTTTACCATCTGATAGCAATATTTAACTCTACTAAAAGATTTCTCTGTTTTCATTTGCATTCAAAGTTCCACATTAACTCCTTTATCAGTAGAATTACTTGGGATTAATTTTAATGTTGCCGGGGAATTGAGGAATAAAGGAATACATCTCTGTATGATAATTGTAAAAAACTGAATCTCATAAAATAATTGGCTGTGTGGATCATTATAGATGAAATTGTACAGAAAAGTAGTATACATGACACTGCTGTGCCTCATCATTAGAAGAAATGATAAGAATCATTAGCCATTCATACAGTTTGCACTGTATCGTATTAGGTGGTTCTGTGCCAATACTGTAGTTGTCAGATACAATTTATTAAATGTGTGTTCAGGAAGATGTTTTCTCCCTTAACTTTTGAAGAGAATTTCTCTCTGGTCTTAACAAAATTATGTAGCACTTGGGGATAAAAATGCATCCCAGTAGGCCTGCACTGGAAGCCAAGATGGACAAGACCTCCACAGCCACCATTATTTTACCCTTAGTGCTGTGGTAGACAGGGAGGAATGTTATCCAGACACTGCAGAACAACAGCATGCTGAAAGTCAGCAACTTGGCTTCATTGAATGTGTCGGGGAGATTCCTGGCCAAGAAAGCAACAATGAAGCTCCCTAATGCAAGGGAGCCATGGTATCCTAGGACACAGTAGAATGCAGTAACTGAGCCCTTGTTGCACACAATGATGATTTGGCCATGCTCAGAGTGCACATCTTTGTCAATAAAAGGAGGAGAAAATTGCAGCCAGATTATACAGAGAATAATTTGGATGAGTGTACAGATGGCAATGATGTAGTTGGGAACACCACAAACCAATAAATACCTCATCCTTGTTCCAGGGGCTGTGACTTTGAAAGCAAGCAGCACAGTCACTGTTTTGGCCAACACAGTGGAAACAGCCAGAGTAAATACAACTCCAAATGTAATTTGTTGTAGAACACAAGTAGCTGAGTTGGGATGCCCCATGAAAAGCAAGGGACATAGGAAACAGAAGATGAGTGAAATTAGCAAGATGTAGCTGAGATTCTGGTTGTTTGCCTTGACAATGGGAGTGTCATGATGCTTCACAAATATCCCAAGAACCACAGTTGTGAGTGCAGAGAAGAACAAGGCCATTAAGGTAAGAACCATCCCTAAGGTGTCTTTGTAGTTCAGAAAGACCACAGCTTTTGGAATACATTGGTTCTGTTCTCTGTTGGCATACTGGTCATCTGGACACTTCATACAATTATCCACATCTTCTGGAAAGAGAAAAGCATGATTACTACAACTACTGCCATTTATTGACAGAATATTTCAATTCAGTGTATTGAGTAAACATTGTAATATCTGAATCCTTTCTTGATGCTGTTGCTGAGAGACACTGCTGCATAGCAATACTTTCATTTCATAATATTCATTATAAATATGGGAAATGAAATAAAATAATATATTGTCTATTTAACTTTGTCTTGGTGATACCATTTTATATTATCAGAATACACAGATATTTTCAGTCCTTTCTGAAAGCAATGATGAATTGACTGAAACTAGTGAGTTTACAGAGATTAAAATGATTAATCATTGTATTTTACAGAGTGTATTTAATATCTCAGATCCTGTGGTTAGAGAGATTTTTGATGTCTTTCTGTTTTATGAATGGTTTCCCAGAAATAGATGGAGATCATGTCTTCTATAGGACAAGTTATGTGATACATATTCTAGTATGAATTCACCAGCCAAAATACACTGACATATAAGAAACAGGAAACGTAATCTGTAGGGACCCTTGCTGTCTGCACACAACATGCTAAGATCAAGTTCGCAACCAAAAGGAGATTGATGTGTCCAAGAGGACAATGGGTAGGTAAAAAGAATCAAAGACAAGATATAGAGAATAAATAAGGGTAAGTCAACAAGGGAGGATGGAACAGGTTTTGATCAGGGAGTACATAGCACTGCCTCTGTTTAGAGGAGACAGGTGTGGCCTGTAGGAAAGTAGCAGTTTATAAAGGTAAAAGCAGAACTCCCTGATAGGACAAATAATTTAATGAACAGGTTAATTTGGACAGTCATGAAATGCTTTTTTGCTCACTAGAATTCAATAACATTTAATTGGATGTCCTATAGTTTGGTAGCTAAGTCCATTATTATCATCCTGGAACATGCTGGCATGGAGAAAGACATGGTGATGGAGAGGGAGCTGAGTAGTCTATATCTATGATACATAGGCAATGGAAAGTAAATGATCTCACTGTGAATGGCATTTCCTATGAAGGTACAAGAAGCTTAGAGATCACCAAATAGATTGGATCAAGAAAATTCCCCTTGCCATATAATAATCAAAACACAAAACATACTGAATAAAGAAAGAATATTAAGAGCTGCATAGGAAGAAGGTCAAGTAACATAAATAGGTACACCTATCAGAATTACACCAGACTTCTCAAAAGAAACTATGTAAGGCAGAAGATCTTGGATAGATGTGCTGCAGATCCTAACAGACCATGGATGCAAGCCCAGACTACTATACCCAGTAAAGCTTTCTTTCACCATCAATGGAGAAAAAAAAGATATTCCATGACAAAAACTGATTTAAACAATACGTATCAAAAAAACCCAGCCTTACAAAAGGTAGTAGAAGGAAAACCTCAACCCAAAGAATTCAAAAACACTCACAATAGCACAGAAATCTGACAACCCTCCAACAACACAACTCAAAGAGGGGAAACATACAAACACTATCACCAAAAAAATAACCAGAGTTCACAACCACTGGTCATTAATATCATTTAATAGCAATGGATTCACTTCACCTATAAAAAGGCACAGGTTAAGAGAATGAAAACGAAAATAGGAACCAACATTCTACTGTTTACAAGAAACACACCTCAACCTCAAAGAGAGACACTACCTAGAGTAAAGGGTTGGGAAAAGATTTTCCAATCAAACAGATCTAGGAAACAAGTGCGTGTGGCTATCCTAATATCTAACAATATTTATTTCAAACTAAAATCAGACAGAAGAGATGGAGGAGTATACTTTATACTCATAACAGGAAAAATTCATCAAGATAAAGTCTCAATCCTGAATATCTTTGTCCCTAATATAAAAGGATCCACATATGTAAAAGAAACATTACTAGAACTCAATTCACACATCAAACCCCACACACTAATAGTACGAGATTTCAACACTCCTCTCTCACCAATGCACAGGACAACCAGTTAGAAACTTAACAGAGAAATAAGAAAACTAACAGATGGATTTAACCAAATGGACTTAACAGACATCTATAGAACACTCCACACATGGGTAGAATTCAGTCACAATGTTGTATGACTGTCAAAACTGTTTCTTTGAGGAAAGTCCAGCAAATACAGACTTTCAAGGAGTCAAAGATGCATGTCATAGTATGAAGCACAATTAGTAAAAACTTTAGGTCAGAAATTGGGTCTCAACCTGAAGATTGGAAAAAAAACACCCAGTCACTGGCTCTTACCTTGACCTCAGTCTGAAATGGCAATCTTGCCTCTTGGAATCTGAGAAAGAGACTGTCTGAGAGCTGTCTCCCCACCCCATTTTATATTTCCCTCTAGGTTTGAAATTAAAGGCATGCAACACTGGGATAAAAACATGCAACACCAGATTTCTCTATTAACCAGGGTGGCTACTGTGATTAAAGGTGGTATTTTTGTTTACCATAATCTCTTCTATAACACTGAAAAGTAAAACAGTTTTACCCTCAGATATTCAGAGAGTCTCTATGTATTAAAGTACCATTGAAATGCCTCTACATTTCCCTTTTTTGTCAAAAAAATAATAAAAAAGGCTATAATTAATATAAAAAACTATATACAATAAGTACAATGACTGTATATAATATATACAGGGAAGAAATATATCCACAATATGGAGTCCATTTGCATTTGACATATTGAGAAAAATATTTAGTCTGTAGCTTATCTTGGTGAGTCCAAAGGCTTATAGCTACTTTACTTTCTATCAATGATTTACTTTTGCCACAAAGAAAGTAAACTCCATGTGGAGTTTCTTCAATATCCATTATGTTCTCTTGAGTAGATTGGTCTGCTCTATTTTGCTAAACAGTTGATGATACTAATTTTCAAAGACTAGAAATTAGCATTATATTGTTAAATGAGCTGTATAGGTACAATACCTTGAAGAAGATTTAAAATGCATGTACAAGATGTTTTAACAAATTTAATCTTAAATTTGTATCAATATACAAAATTGGTATCAATATACAAAATTTGTATACAATATACAAAAATAAAACAAATGTGAAATACAAAAAACTAACAGACCATGTCTGAGAGCTGTCCATCTCCCACTCTAGAGCTCAGACTAAAGGCATATAGCACTGGGATTAAAGGTATGCACCCCCTGATTTCTATATCAGCTAGGTTAGTGACTGGGATTAAATGTGCACATGCCATTGTGGCTACTGGGATTAAAGGTGTATGTTACCATAATGTGGTCTGTAAGGCTGACCGGTGGGACTGTTTTACTCTTAGAGCTTCAGAGAGTTTTATTTATTAAAATACAATTGAAATGCCACAACAATGGCATAACGAGTATTTTAAAATGAATTGTTAATAATAATAGACCTATGAGACTTAACTTAGGAGAGTAATATATTTTATTTCTTCAATTGTCTTTTGGTCCATTTGATCAACTCAGTATGACTGAGAGAAGATGATCTATGTGAAGTGAAGGATTTATCTCATCAGCAAACACTCACTGGTCTCATTAGAAACTTCATTTTGTGGGCAGGGGCTGCAATCAAAACAGCAGGCTGCCATTCCCTTCTGCCAGAATTTTCTGAATCCAGGATCACAATCAGCACTGCACACAGAAGGCAGCATCTGTGAAAAATCAGATACATGCTGGTGTCAGGAGTTTTACCTAATTCTATAAATATATTTCATTATCATGTTGATATACCAATTAGCTAGTTTTATATACACCAAAAGATTAAGCTTAATACATTTTATAATACCAGGATTACAAATGTATAGAAACAAACTGATGTAAATTTGAGTAGCTTCCCAAACCTAGAAATTTAGGAGGAAGAACGGTTTTTTTGGTATGAACAAACACTATAGGGCTTACAAAGTGATTTTTCTACTTAATTTTCATCACAGTGACACAAAGTACATTAATAAGTTAGAGGGAACCATAACTAAAATATTTCTCTCCATTGAATTAGCATGCTATCACATTATTTAAGCATTTTATTAATGGGTAGTTGATATAGGACTACCCTGCCCACTGTGGGCAGTGATGTCCCTAGTCAGGGCTGTGTAAGAATTCAGAGAAAACCAGTAAGCTATGTTCCTTCAGATTCTGTGATTTAGATGCAGTCTCCATATGGCTGCCTGCCTTGTCAATTCTTTGCTGTAATTCATGATCCCAATCAAACCTTCTCTTCTATAAGATTTTGGTCAATATTTAATCACAGCAATGTCACAGAAAGCAAAGATGAACAGATATCTGACATAGGGGTATGTCTCATAAAGTGTCAGGTAACACACATGAACTCTAAAAACAGCACTGCAAAGCCTGACATATTATAAAGAAAAATACAGCTAAATAGGCAGAGTGAAGAAGGGCATAAATGATATCAATTGAGCTGGAAAGAACGGTGTTTCCTGAGGTATAAATGTTTTACAAATCCTCCCCATATTTGAAGAACCTGAGTAAAAGTTTGATTTGAATTATTTGTTCTCTTGATGACTAATTTCTTGAGTTTTTTTTTATATTTTGGAGACCAGATCTCTGTCTGATGTGAGGGTTGTGAAGTTTTTTTTTCCATTCTGTAGGCTATTTTATCTTATTGACAGAGTCCTTTGCTTTACAGAAGTTATAAAGTTTCAGGAGGTACCATTTATTAATTGTTTCTCTCAGTATCTGTACTGTTGGGGTTATATTTAGGACGTGGTCTCTAGTGCCAATATGTTCAAATGTGCTTTCCACTTTCTCTTCTATAAAGATCGGTGTGGCTGGCTTTATGATGAGAATCCATCTTACAACTGTAAGAATGGCAAAGATCCCCTGGGAACCCCTCTAGAGTCAAGGCTCTTGCCAACCGTAAAATGGCTCCCTTAATTAAGATATATACTTCCCTGCTCCCATATCCAAACTTCCATTATCACAACCATCCCATTCCCACAAGTTCTCCCCATCCTCCCCTTCTCACATTTCTCTCCCCATTTCCCCTTTCCCCCATCCCACCCCACCCCCAGTTCCTAAATTTTTGCTCAGCAATCTTGACTACTTCCAATATCTAGTAGGATAACTATATGTTTTTCTTTGGGTTCACCTTCTTATTTAACCTCTCTAGGATTGCAAATTATAGGTTCACTGTCATATATTTATGGCTAAAAACCAATTATGAGTGAGTACATCCAATGTTCATCTTTTTGGGTCTGGGTTATCTCACTCAGGATAATGTTTTCTATTTCCATCCATTTGCATGCAAAATTCAAGAAGTCATTCTTTTTTACTGCTGAGTAGTACTCTAATGTGTCTATATTCCACACTTTCTTCATCCATTTTTCCGTGGAAGGGCAACTAGGTTGTTTCCAGGTTCTGGCTATTACAAATAATGCTGCTATGAACATAGTTGAAAAAAATACTTTTGTAGTATGATAGGGCACCTCTTGGGTATATTCCCAAGAGTGGTATTGCTGGGTCCTGGGGTAGGTTGATCCCAAATTTCCCGAGAAACCGCCACACTGCTTTCCAAAGTGGTTGCACAAGTTTGCATTCCCACCAGCAATGAATGAGTGTACCCCTTACTCCACATCCTCTCCAGCAAAGGCTTTGTTGGTGTTTTTGATTTTAGCCATTCTGTCAAGTGTAAGATGGTATCCCTTGGGCAGCTAAGGAGAGAGAGCCTGAAATGGCCCAATCCTATAGCCATACTAACGAATATCTTGCATATCACCATAGAACCTTTATCTGGTGATGGATGGGGATAGAGACAGAGACCCACATTGGAGCAATGGACTGAGCTACCAAGACCCAAATGAGGACAGAAGGAGGGAGAACATGAGCAAGGAAGTCAAGCCTGCAAGGGGGGACACCCACCCACTGAGACGGTGGGGCTGATCTATTAGGAGATCACCAAGACCAGCTGGACTGGAACAAAAAATGCATGAGATAAAACCGACTCACTGAATATGGTAGACAATGAGGGCTGCTGAGAAACCAAGAACAATGGCACTGAGTTTTGATCCTACTGCAAGCACTGGCTTTGTGGGAGCCTAGCCAGTTTGGATGCTCACCTTCCTAGACCTGGATGGAGGTTGGAGGAACTTAGACTGCCCACAGGGCAGGGAACCCTGACTGCCCTTTGGACTGGAGAGGGAGGAGAGAGAGGAATAGGAAGTGGGGAGTGGGGGGAGGGGGAGGGAAAAGGGAGGTGGTGAAGAGACAGAAATTTTTAATTAAAAAAATTTAATAAAAAAAGTATGGCAAAGATCAAAAACACTGATGACTACTTAAGCTGGAGAGGTGTGGGGTAAAAGGAGCAATTTTGAATTGCTGGTGGGTATGCAAGATGGTACAACCCATTTGGACACCAGTATGATGATTTCTCAGAAAAGTAGGGAATAAAACCTTCCCTAAAACCCAGTAATACCACTTTGGGGTATTTATCCAAAGATGCTCAATTGTGCCACAAGAATATATCATCAACTATGTCCATAGCAGCATTGTTTGTCATACCAGAACCTGGAAACAGCCTAAATGCCCCTTAACAAAGAATGGTTTAAAAAAAAAAGGGGGGGTACATTACACACTGGAGTACTACACAGCAGAAAAAGATAACGCATCTTAAAATTTTCAGGAAAATGGATGGAGCTGAAAAACATCATTTTGAGTGAGGTAACCCAGACACAGAAAGACAGTTATCATAAGTACTGCCTCAGAAGCGGTTTTTAAAGAAGAAGCTAAGAAAACCAGCTTACAAACCACAATCCCAGAGAACTGAGACAACAATGACTATGGAAGGAGAGACATACATATATCTAATCTACACAGGAAGTAGAAATAGACAATATACCTTGAGTAAATTGAAAGCATGGGTACTTTTTGGGAGAGGGTTGACCGGGAGAGGAAGAGCATGGAGGGGAGCACAGAAAAATGTAGAGCTCAATAAATATATAGCACAGTAGTAACATTCATTATACATTATATATTAAAAAAAAATAAAGATATTCTGGAATGATAAAAATTTTTTGTATGCATATCTGCAATCCTTAAAGTATTAATAAAATGTCACATCAAAAATGGATGTAGAAACATACAATAGGAGGACAGTAAATGCTTTGTAATGTGACTAATTATTTTTAGTTGGTTATAAGACAGCACAAATTAATCCCATTGTCTGTGTTACTGTTGTGTAATGCAAAGGAATGCACTTAAGTCAGACCCACCTGTCTACTTCCTGTTGACTGCTCTATCATGTCTTCATATAAATGCAGCTGTTGATCATGTGGAAAATATGTGTTAAACTCTCCTATCTTCACCTTAAGTCCAAGACCATATGGGAAATTCCAAACCTGAAAAATGTCATACTTTTCCTGGACTTTTTCTTTCTGGTTAATATTCACTCTGTCCCGAACACGATTAGTGAAGCGTGTTTTCCTCAGAAAGGAGTGCAGCTGAAAGAGACACACCATTCTATAGTGTGTGTGCCCTTCCTTGAATTCATAAAATGCATTTTATTTCATCTTAAAGGCAGTATTATTGAAGATGTTCAGAGGAGATATAATAGTAAATCATGTGGACAAATAAAGTTATCATAATGTTCCTACAATTTAAGTTCTTTCAGAAAAAAGTACCAAACAGAAACACAGGCTATATATGCAGATACAAAACACCAATATGAAAACACACACACCATGAGAGAGAGACAGAGACATACAGTCAGAGATTCACTTCCATATAGACATACAAAATGCATCAACATACATATTATATAGACAGACACACAAATGCCAACACTCACACATGAAAACAATGATAAACACAGTGAGACATATGCAACAAAACAGACAAACAAAAACAGAAAGCTGAGAAACACATAAAGAGGGCCACAAATACATGCACAAATGAAATTACAAATACACACAGGGAGACACTCACAGACAAAAACACCTACACAGAGAGCTATTGATATTAATGTATTTACTATATACAAAGGTAGACTGAGAGAAACAGACAGACAGACAAACAAAAACAAAGATATACATATATTCAAGCAATATACAAAGTGAACCCAACACATATAAACACATGCACTGAAGAATACACAAAAAGTTATTCACAGAAACAATCTCCCATACATAAAGACATTGATACAAGAGAAATTTATTTTCAGTTCCTCAAACAGATAGATAAGCAAATATACAGAAATATATATATACCCACTAAGACAGATACAATAAGAGATACCTAGAAACACAAAAAGGTAAAACCATACACAAGAAGAACCATGCATTCATACTTATGTATACAAATGCATGTCTTAACTGAAGAATGACACTGTTTACTGTGTAATTACTTTCATTCAGGATGAGAAATAAGGTCCCAAGTGCCTACAGTGTGACCAGATTCAGTTTAGAACACTAGTGAAAATAATCTCATATATGGATTATCACATATTTGAAAATAAATATGCAAGGATTCATATTCTCATAAAGAAGAGGATTAAGGAGGAAGAAATTGGGCTTACAGTTTTAGAATAGCTGTGGTGATTGTCAGGTACTCTGTAACAAAATCAGTGTACTTTCTTTACAAATTGTACCTTCCACACCATGTATTTTGCATTAAGATTTATACCAGCATCCAGATTTACATCATTATGAAGAAAAATTTCCAGAAATCTTTCTATTTTATGAAATATTCCCTAATATAATAAATTGGGACATTTGACAGACATATAAAGACATTGACATTGATGATATCAAATTTCATCCAAAAGAAGAAACACTACCTTCAAGCAGTGAGCATAATGTCCTTTCCCATTATCCATGGGCTGATTATGTACATCCTGAAGAAGCATTTCATGGAAGGCATGGGCCACAGCATACACCGCATTATATATGTCATAACTCTCATCACTAAAGGCCATGTCAAAAGTCTGTGCCTTTAGCCATTGCAATGAGGCATTGGATAAGCAATTCTTCAGGGTCTTACATATAGACGCTGAGACTTTGCAGTTCAAGTTCATCCACTCCAGCCTGGCCAGGAATTCGTCTGTGTATTTGAGAGGGTTCAATGTCTGGACAAATGTTTTAAAATGAGAAATCTCAGCATGATGGTGTGCAAAAGTTATTTTCCCATTGAATGAATTAAGTTGGAAGTCATTCTTAGTTGTAGTGCCATCCCACTGTGAGGTGGTGACCCATATTCTCTGTAAACCTAGAGATTGCCACCTTCTAAAGGCCACAGCTAGAGAACTCTCTGGGTCACCATAAATGACAACTACATTTGTGGATGATGTCATGATTTGGTTATAATACACTTCAACTCTTGTCAAGAATAAATGCATCTTGACTGGGATCATACTCACAAAGGCAAAGCAGACTGTAATTTTTTCCATTTCTCCTCTTAATTGTGTGAGAAATTGAGTACCCTGATCATTGTCTGAGATGGCCAGTCCAATCCAGTTCCAGCTGAAGTGAAGCATCAAAGAGATCATGGCCAGGGCTAAAGATGTGTCCTTGGCAGCCATCTGATACAGAGAGGGAAAATGTTCACGATTGCTCAGGATGGGATGGAAAGGTCCATAGGTAACCTGAAGGAACTACAACACAGCGGGCAGCATGAGGCAGCACACGTACATAAGAACTTGTAAACACACTTTAGGTCAAGAGTTCCTTAAAAAACTCCGTATCTGTTACTTCTTCCCTCATCTCAATTCCAAAAAGGGAAATGAGGCCCCATTACTAATGAATAAAACCTTGAACTACACCATTTAATGCAAATTTGATGGTAGTATCCTCCTCAGAATCTTCTCAGCTTCTAGGATTATAAGAGTAGAATTTGAATTTCTTGCAAAGTTACAACAGAAAATCTCACCTGATGAGGTTTGAAGAGGTTGAGCATGTTCCCAATGATCACAGATGTCGCCAAATTTGGTCCTGTAAGGACCACATTACACACAGTCTGTTCATGACACATATAATTAGGGGGAAAAACATGAACTACTTCAGAAAAGTTAAAGTGACTATACATTTTTGTCCCAGTGTCACAACCATGCTCTGAACATTCAAATATGAATGATGAATTTGGTAGAAGATCAGGGTTCCTGTTGACTTCATCCATAGAAAAAGCTAAGGCCAGTAAAAACTGGAAGTATTTAGTTGTTGTTCTGTAAAAGGGTATGGTGATTAATATGGACAGAGATCTACACATGATCCTGAGTAGTCAACAGATGGATTATTATGAGCTCTACCATATTCTCAACCACTGCCAACACTGATACAAATGACCTATGCTGTTAGATTAGAATAATATAAGTAGCTGGAAGCTAGTAAAAAGCTTTAAAAGTTCATCGGAATGTAATCTTCTATAAATAAAGTGATACATCAGCACCTTTCAAAGAGTGTGTTTTCAATTTCTGGTTTTTAAGTGCTTACTCTAAAGACAAAGACAGTGGCAGAGGCGTTAACCAAACAATAAACCTATTCATATATTCATTTTTAAATCATTGATCAATGTGAAAAATTCAAGAGACATGTGAGCCTATGAGTTTATCATATTTTCTTGTGAAATTAACTGAATTTGATAAAACTCTCAACTAATGCCTGTTGAGTGTACAATAGTATGGGAAACATTCTGCTGTTTTGCTTTCAATTCTTTATAATGAGTGGGCATTATAGTTAACATATGCCCTTCATCTTTGTGTTATTCTTTTTATCTGATTTATCTAATGGAGGTGTAAAATCCTTTTTCCTATTTATATTTAAATGAATTTAAATACCAAAGATGTATTTTGTAAAGCTGTATGTATGTGTTCACCATGTATATAGACAGTATTAATGTTAATGTGGGTAATTAATAGAGAATGGATTCCAAGGTTTTGAACAACAATTTGCTACAGATTAGACTGGCCTCAAAAGTACAAAGATACACCAGCTCCAGGCTCTTATTGCAGAGATTAAGGCCTTGTTCTACCTTCTAAGTACTATTCACCTAATTTATGTTTACACAGAATGTCATATATCCTCACTGGAGACTTCTGACCAATTGATTTTATACTACAAAACTGCTTTGACTACATTTCCAGTTACACTAAATCAACAATAGCATCCTACATTAATTTGTATATGCCAGTTTAACATCTTTGTAAAATAGAAGATGACAAAGAATAAAATCTGAGGAAAATTCTTATGAGGCTTTCTGTAATAAAAGTGGGTAATAAGCAAGTTGGGAGTGAATAATACCAATTTGAGGGTTTTTTTTGGGAGGGAAGAGCAGTAACTTCTGTCTCTTCCTAGTCATTTCATATAATCTGACCAATACACACTAAGCATACTTCTTCATTCTAAATGATTCACTCATAGTAAAATGAACCTATTTCCCACTTAGATATTGTACAACTGTGATTTCTTTATGCATTTACATATATATTTTTAAAATAAAAATAATTTTGAATATTTTTATTACCACAAAGAAAAAGTATCATTGAAAATTTTAGTAACACACAAAAAGCATTTGAGACTACATCTTGTGAAATCCAAACACCAATTCCTTTCTCCCAAACATTAAGAAGCATAAATCCCTTGAGCAGTTATAGTGTCCCAATGCACTAAATTTCTGCGCTTGATAACAACTATTAACAATATGAAAAATTAAAATGTGTGTAGTCCCCACATTGGTAAAATAAAGGGTTATAATTAGCAAAATTACTGAAAGCAAATGTAAGAGGTACATAGGAAATAAGTGTCAGAAAATAAAGAATTTAGATACAAAAAGACAATACATTTGTTTTTAAAATAATGGCAAAGATGTGCTAGTATGTAACTGCTCTATTCCCTCTCTAATGTGTTGCTAACTATCACACACCAGGGCTATCAATCAAGTAAGTGACAAGGGAAGTGTCAATCACAATTTTCAAAGAATGCAAGCATATAATTCACAGTTCATAATTACTTTTTTAGCAAAACTAGAAGAAAAAGTGAACTTTGAAAGTAAAAGGGGAGTGATTTTACATGTATGTCAATGAAGTATGCAGAAATAGGAACACATATGATGTTTACATTGGACAGGTCTCTTGCTTCCAATCTTGATGCAGTTTGAGGATAAAGGAACCACATCAGATCATTCAAGAGATTAAATGTATGTCTATGGGAAAACTCTTCACAGCTAGGTGTGTCACAAGTATTAGTTGCCCTAGCCCAAGCTTTAGAATCTACACATAAATGAATGTCCCTCAGTTGATTGTAATCCATGGCATTTACTTAGGCCCACTTAAAATGATAATAACTGAAATAGAATGGGGCTTTATTTAATAAGTCATCTCCTGCTACAGTGTTGTATGTATTTGTATTTCTGATCTTGATTAAGGCATTCTGTCTGTATAGCTTATTCAAAATGTAATGTATAATTAAGAAATACAGATTCATAGATAATCATATATAATAGTCAAAATTGCCCTCCCACCTGTGCAAGCTTAGTAAACATGATTCTTCCACCTGCATAGGCAGAGAGCACCAAGCCATGGACATAGTCTCATCCACTTTCCTTCCAACTCTGAGTGGGCACACAAACACCCAGGCCCAAAAATACTGTTGAAATGCTCCATAGCCAGAGTTTGTGCTGGAAGCATGACCCAGGAAACTGCACTTCAAAAGTGCTTGACTTTTATTACCTGCTATGGACTGAACCAGGAAATTCTTTCCTAAAGAAGCCATACCTCTGCCTTCCTTAACAAACAAAGCCCATCCAAGAAAATACCACTACCAAACCATGCTTAATCCTGTTCTTTTGTCTTTTTTAAGTATTTTCAGGTTTTACATAGATTTAGTCCACAAACATTGGCAGATCAATTATTGCAAGGAACTGCTTGCATCCTACTTCTGACACCAGATGATGTGGGAGTCCTATCTGTGTACTGTGGTTACCATTAATGAAAAAAGAATCTCCCTTGACCTGTTGATAGGTCAGAACATAGGTAGGAGGAGAAAATGGAACTGAATGCTGGGAGGAAGAAGGCAGAGTCAGAGGAACATCATAGAGCTGCTTCCACCAGAGACAGAGGCCTGAGAACTTTGCTGGAAAGTCACTGTCACATGGTGATACACATATTAATGGAGATGTGCTAAATTAATATGTAAGAGTTAGCAAATAAGAAGCTAAAGCTAATGGGCCAAGCAGTGATTTAAATAATACTTTCTCTGTGTGATTATTTCAGGTCTAAGATATCCAGGTGGCCAGGAACCACCAAGCAGACTCCCTCCAATAATGGGAGAGTGTTTTTATGAGGGTGGGCCAATGCCCATCTTTCAGTGGATATGCCTGCAGAGAACTTAGGAAATATGGGACAAGTCATTTCTGTGAATGGTATTGTCTTATTTAGTATTTGTGATGAGGTAAACAGGACTACTATTCTTCTATAGATATTACTGTACCTTGAAAAATAAACATCTAAAAGATGCATGACTCTAGTTCTCTGATGAGCTGTCCAGACAACCCACAGTGTGGATATAGAGAAAAGTGAAAGGCAGATTCTTTCATAGAAAGAATACTTCTACTTTTAATTTTTACATACTTTTTTTTGCTAATTTCCTTCTCAGAAGAGTTTTACTGTTACCACAAGTGTCTTGAACATTGTGTAAACTTTCCTTGGGCAGTTGAACAGATGACTATTCACCACAGAGAGAGCATCAATGACAGAGCAAGTCAATGATTTAACACAACCTTGCATTGGTTTATCAAATCTTTACCTGGGAACATGCTTGCCAACATAAGTCCATGTAGGAGATTTGCACATTGAATTCCTCAAGGCTCTCACTCTCTCTGTGACTATTCACCATATCTCATGTTTTGATCACCCTTTCTAAATTACCCCAGCCTGTAAAACGACACCTTCCCAGCTCTGTAAGAAACCACAATGGCCACTAGTGTTCCAGCTGGGACACTCACATTTGAATGTCACCCACTTTCCATATACCCCAACTGTGATTGCCCATCACCAAACCTCCAGACCAGAGTGCTTCAGTCCTTTAACACTGGAAGAGAGTCTCTACTCAACCAGAGAACATACATGAATGTTAGAGGTTGACATTGATGGCCTGCCCCCATTCAATCTGACAATTTGGTCCCCTACCATAGTCTCATCCCAAACCTCTATGAATCAAACAGCCTCAGCCTCAACATAGGGAGAACACCACTGCTGGAGCACGGGCCAATATTGCCACCAGACATGCATCCTCCGACTTAATTGGAAATATGTTTAAAATCTTTAGGCAAAGTGTGAGATGACAAAAGAGGAAACATAAACAAAGGAATAAAGCATGTATCCAAAAATGAACTTGTAAACAAGCACCTAGGTCTATATTCACCACAAAGTCAGATTCCTAGACACCATTGTTAGTATTCTATCAGCAACAACCAAGGCAATATATCACTACCAAAGCCAGTTATCTTACTACAGCAAGACTTGACTTTTAGCACAGTTGAAGTATAAGACCTTAAAACCAACTTAATGAATTTGATTGAGGACCTGTTGCAAGGTGATGCCCACTTGTTTGTCCTGGCCACCTGGCTAACATAGCCCCAAAATAACCTCACAGAAATTGTATTAATTAAATAACTGTTTGTCCCA
Organism: Neodon shergylaensis; assembly: GCA_025134845.1. Classification (NCBI taxonomy): domain Eukaryota; kingdom Metazoa; phylum Chordata; class Mammalia; order Rodentia; family Cricetidae; genus Neodon; species Neodon shergylaensis. The sequence goes on along the minus strand of JABTXL010001088.1, from coordinate 8,463,926 downwards.
TTATCTCTAACCTCTTACTGGCTAACTCTCACATTTTTATTTAACCCATTTCAATTAATATGTATATCGCCTTGTGGCAGTGGCTTATCAGAAAAGTTCTATTTTTTTATTAAAGGCCAAGTTACTTATAAAGAACCTTCATCTAGCGATGGATGGAGATAGAGACAGAGACCCACACTGGAGCATCGGACTAAGCTCCCAAAGTCCCAATGAGGAGCAGAAAAGAGGGAGAACATGAGCATGGAATTCAGGACCACGAGAGGTGCGCCCATCCACCGAGACAGTGGGGCTGATCTATTGGGAGCTAACCAAGGCCAGCTGGACTGTGACTGAAAAAGCATGGGATAAAACCGGACTCTCTGAACATGGCGGACAATGAGGGCTGATGAGAAGCCAAGGACAATGGCATGGGGTTTTGTTCCTACTTCATGTTCTGGCTTTGTGGGAGCCTAGCCAGTTTGGATGTTCACCTTCCTAGACCTGGATGGAGGGGGGAAGACCCTGGACTTTCCACAGGACAGGGAACTCTGACTGCTCTTCAGACTGGAGAGGGAGGGGGAGAGGAGTGGGGCGAGGGGGAGAGGGGCGGGAGGAGGGGGAGGGAAATGGGAGGCTGGGAGGAAGCAGGGATTTTTTTTCCAATAAAAAAATACAAAAAAATTTTTTTATTAAAAATTTCCAACTCCTCCCTGACTCCCTTTTCCATCCTCCTCCCCCTACTCCCCTCCCCCTCTGTCTCCAGTCAAAAGAGCAGTCAGGGTTCCCTGCCCTGTGGGCAGTCCAAGGTCCTCCCCCCTCCATCCAGGTCTAGGAAGGTGAGCATCCAAAGAGGCTAGGCGCCCACAAAGCCAGAAGATGCAGTAGAATCAAAACTCAGTGCCATTGTCCTTGGCTTCTCATCAGCCCTCATTGTCAACCACATTCAGAGAGTCTGGTTTTATCCCATGAATTTTCAGTCCCAGTCCAGCTGGCCTTGGTGAGCTCCCAATAGATCAGGCCGACCGACTCAGTGGGTGGGTGCCCCCCTTGCAGTCTTGACTTCCTTGCTCATGTTCTCCCTCCTTCTGTTCCTCATTTGGACCTGGAGAGCTCAGTCCATTGCTCCAATGTGGGTCTCTGTCTCTATCTTCATCCATCGCCAGATGAAGGTTCTATGGTGATATGCAGGATATTCGTTAGTATGGCTATAGGATCGGACCATTTCAGGCTCTCTCTCCTCAGCTGCCCAAGGACTTAGTTGGGTATATCTCTCTGGACCCCTGGGAACCCCTCTAGAGTCAAGACTCTTGCCAACCCTAAAATAGCTCCCTTAATTAAGATATATACTTCCATGCTCCCATATCCACCCTTCTCTTATCCAAATCAAAAAGGCAACCCACTGACTGGGAGAAGATCTTCCCCAACCCCACAACAGACAAAGGTCTGATCTCTAAAATATATAAAGAACTCAAGAAACTAGACCTTAAAATGCTAGTTAACCCAATTAAAAAAGTGGCACTGAACTGAACAGAGAATTCTCAACAGAAGAAGTTCAAATGGCCAAAAGACACTTAAGGTCATGCTCAACATCCTTAGTGATCAGGGAAATGCAAATCAAAACAACTTTGAGATATCATCTTACACCTGTCAGAATGGCTAAAATCAAAACACCAATAATAGCCTTTGCTCGAGAGGATGTGGAGTAAGGGGTACACTCACCCATTGCTGGTGGGAATGCAAACTTGTGCAACCACTTTGGAAAGCAGTGTGGTGGTTTCTCAGGAAATTTGGGATCAACCTACCCCAGGACCCAGCAATACCACTCTTGGGAATATACCCAAGAGATGTTCTATCATACTACAAAAGTATTTGTTCAACTATGTTAATAATAGCATTATTTGTAATAGCCAGAACTTGGAAACAACCTAGGTGCCCCTCAGTGGAAGAATGGATAAAGTGTGGAATATATACATATTATATACTCAGCGGTAAAAAACAATAACATTTGAATTTGGCATGCAAATGGATGGAAATAGAAAACACAATCTGAGTGAGGTAATCCAGACCCAAAAAGATGAACATGGGATGTACTCACTCATAACTGTTTTTTTTTTTTTGCCATAAAAGACATTGAACCTATAATTTGTGATCCTAGAGAAGCTAAATAAGAAGGTGAACCCAAAGAACAACATATAGTTATCCTCATGGATATTGAAAGTAGACAAAATTGCTGGGCAAAAATTAGGAACTGGGGGGTGGAGTGAGATGGGGGAAAGGGAGATGGGTTGAGAAAAGTGAGAAAGGGAGGATGAGGAGAGCTTGAGGGAATGGGAATGTTGGAATAAATTTTTTTATTTTTATTTTTTCTTATAAATTTCTACCTACTCCCCTCCTTGCATTTCCCTTGCCCTCCCCCTCCTCACAACATCCCCCTCTGTCTCCCCCTCTAGTCCAAAGTGTTGTCAGGGTTCTCTGCCCTGTGAGAAGTTTAAGGTCCTCCTCCCTCCATCCAGGTCTAGGAAGGTGAGCATCCAAACAGACTACACTCCCACAAAGCCAGTACATGCAGTAGGATCAAAACCCAGTGACATTGTTCTTGGCTTTTCAGTCAGCCCTCCTTGTCAGACATGTTCAGAAGATCCCCTCAATGGAAGAATGGTAAAGAAAGTGTGAAATATATACATACTAGAGTACTACTCAGCGGTTAAAAAAAAAAAACAATGACATCTTGAATTTTGCATACAAATGGATGGAAATAGAAAACACTATCCTGAGTGCGGTAACCAAGACCCAAAAATATGAATATGGTATGTACTCACTCATAAGTGGATTTTAGCCATAAATAAAGGACATTGAGCCTATAATCTGTGATCCTAGAGAAGCTAAACTAGAAGGTAAACCCAAAGGGGAAAAATATGTAGTTATTCTCCTGGATATTGGAAGGAGACAAGATTGCCAGGCAAAAATTTGAAACATGGGGATGTGGATGGGGGGTAAGGGGATATGGGGAGAAAAAATTGAAAAGTTGGAGATGGAGAGAGCTTGAGGGAATGGGACAGTTGGGATGGAGGAAGGGTGGATATTGGAGCAGGGAAGTATACATCTTAATTAAGGGAGCCATTTTAGGGTTGGCAAGAGACTTGACTCTAGAGGTGTCCCCAGGTGTCCATGGAGATGTCCCCAGCTAGATCTTTGGACAGCTGAGAAGAGGGATCCTGAAATGGCCCTATCCAATAGCCATACTAATGAATATCTTGCATATCACCATAGAAACTTCATCTGGCAATGGAGGCAGCTAGAGACAGAGACCGACATTGGTGCACTAGACTGAGCTCCCAAGGTCCAAATGAGGAGCAGAAGGAGGAAGAACATGAGCAAGGAAGTCAGGACCACAAGGGGTCCACCCACCCACTGAATCAGAGGGACTTATCTAATGGGAGCTCACCAAGGCAAGCTGAACTGGGACTGATGGAGCATTTGATCAAATTGGACTCTATATTTCACTTCTTAACGTCTATAGTTTAATTCATGGGGACTTATATTTGTAAAATAAATATAACTAAAGCTTAATTCACACACTTTCTTTTAGACATTTCAACATCCCACTTTCTCCAAAGGACAGGTCATCTGAACAAAAGCAAAGCAGAGAAATTCCCCTTGTAAGAGACATTGTAAAGAAAAGAACCTATCAAATATCTACAGAATGCTGGACACAAACATAAAAGAGTAATTCATCTTTTCAGGATCTCATGGAACTTTCCTCAGAATTGACCACATACACGGTCACAAAGCAAATCTCAAATGATGCAAGAAAAATAAAATAACCCTCTGCAACCTATCAAAGAAACAGAGATTAACCTGAATATCAACTTAAAGAGAAAAACAAAAAGCTTTCACACTGATAAAAAAAAATAAACAACTCTCAAATGAATGATGAGGGAATCAAGACAGCAATAATGAAATTAAAGACTTCTTAGATTTAAATAAATAGGAATACTGCATATATTCAAATTATGGGACAAAGTGAAAGCAGTGGTAAAAAGTGTCATTTATCAAGCATTTTACAAAAAATAGGTTATATCTTCTACTATCAGTCTAAAACACACCTAAATGCTCTAGAACAAAAAGATATATGGGCATCCAAAAGGAAAAGACACAGGAATAATCAAAATGACATCTGTATTTAATAAGTTAGATGAAAGAGAAAAATAGGCAATAGAAATAAGAACTGATTCTTTGAGAAAATCAACAAGAAAGCCTAATCCTTATCCAAAATAACTTAAAGATTGAATTTATTAATTAATAAAATCAGAAAGAAAGAGGAGATAAAAGTATACATCAAGGAAACCTAGATAATCATTAGGTCTTACTTAAAAAACTTACAACAACACAATTGGAAAATCTAAAAGAAAAGGACAGTTTCTCACTAGAACTATCAGATTGAATCAAGATCAGAGAATCAATAAAAGTACTTCTGCAATTCCTCAGGAAAAAGAAACAATCTTTAGTAGTCTCCCCACCAAATAAAGCCCAAGATAGATAATTTTAGCAAAGAAGATTAACAGATATTTCAGTAAGAGCAAACAACAGGGATTTTTTTTCAGGTTATTCCGCAAATATACGACTGTCAAAGAACATCAAAAAGCTTCAAATTGAAAAGAAAGAATCTAAAATAAAGGTATATGCAGAATATATGAGACAATATATATGTGATTCAGAAAATTATAGCACAGAATCACTACAGCTGAATCACCCCTAAAGTGATGGGATACAATATTAGGTTAAAAAAATAGCCATCCTATTTAATAATGACAATGAGACTATGAAAAAAATCAGTAGAAGAACACCCTTTATGATAACCAGAAAGGATGTAAAATAGCTCTATGTTCCTACATAAAGTAAGTGAAAGATTTTATATTGTATATTTTAATTACATTTAAACTATTATACTATATTCAATGTTCCCAAGTGTGACGATAAAGTTTGTATTGACTTGGAGGGAGTAGCTAGCTACTAGTTGAACAAAATTAACCACAGAAGTTTGCAGGAGAGAGGACAGATACTCAGAGGAAGTAATAGTGGGACATTAGAGAAGAATTTGACTCTTTTGGATGGGGAAAAAAGAGATATGCGGGCATTTGTTGCTTTTCCGCTACTATTCTGATTGTTCAGGCTCTTACACTGATAGCTAACTCCTGAGATTTCAATGATAAAAAATAATTAGCTAAAAACATCATCTGGCATTCAACTCTGGGCACAAAATCAAGAGTTAGCCAGTCACCCTGGGCTTTGCAGCTATTTTAGTGACTGCATCCATAGGTGGGTTTTCCTCCCTTGCCTCCAGTCATCAAAGCAAGTCTGCCATCTTCCTTTTCCAGTCTCTTACAAGAGTTCCTAGCTGTTACCAATTCCCAGAGACCAAAGACCACAGGCCTTACAGTTCACAGGCAAAGTAACTCCAAATATAACTATAATTGCTGGCTGATCACTGACCAGCTCTTCCTAAAGGCAGCCCCATTCCATCACTTCTTGAAGCAGTTTCGTCTTTTGCACATTTCCATGTCTACTTTAGTGGCTTGTTCTTTCTTTCCATGAGTTGTAGCCTTTCCATGGACCTCATATTACAGTTGCTTCTTCTTCAGTTGAGCTGCTTCATCACAGATAAGAACTACACCCACATACACTCATAAGCACAGAAACTGCTATACACAGAGATACTCACATCCATAGAGAGATAAATGCATATTACAGCCACATACTCATTTATACATACTCACTCATTTGCACAATGACACACAGATAAACACAGTGGCATGTGTAGACAGAAAGACATATAAAACCCAAGGAAACACAAAAAGAGAATTTTGCAAAAGAGATACATAGAAACACATATATGCATATTCTCAGACAAATACACACAGGGAGAAATACATGGATACAAATAACTACACAATGAGATAATGACATAGAGAAATTTATTCACATGTACAAAGACATAATAACAGAAACACAAACATACATAGCAACAGAGATATGCATATTTGCAAACACATACAAAGAAATATGAAGAACATACACATAGGCACATGAAGAGACATGTATTGACAAACTCTCACAGGCAGATATACATAAAAAACTCCCATTTAGAAAGACATAGATACAAGGCAAATTTATGCTCACTTCTAAAAACAGATAGAAAGTAGGCTTCATCCCACAGATGCAGGGCTGGTTCAACATAAGCAAATCTATCAATGTAATCCACCATATAAATAAACTGAAAGAAAAAAACCATATGATCATTTCACTAGATGCTGAAAAAGCATTCGAAAAAATTCAACACCCCTTTATGATAAAGGTCTTGGAGAGATTAGGGATACAAGGGTCATACCTAAATATAATAAAAGATATTTACAGCAAGCCGACAGCTAACATTAAATTGAACAGAGAAAAACTCAAAGCCATCCCACTAAAATCAGGAACATGACAAGGATGTCCACTCTCGCCATACCTCTTCAATATAGTGCTTGAAGTTCTAGCTATAGCAATAAGAAAACACAAGGGGATCAAGGGGATTCGCATTGGAAAAAAAGAAGTTAAGCTTTTGTTATTCGCAGATGATATGATAGTATACATAAGCGACCCCAAAAAATCTACCAAAGAACTCCTACAGCTGATAAACACCTTTAGTAATGTGGCAGGATACAAGATCAACTCCAAAAAAATCAGTTGCCTTCCTATACACTAAGGATAAGGAAGCAGAGAGGGAAATCAGAAAAGCATCACCTTTCACGATAGCCACAAATAGAATAAAATATCGTGGGATAACTCTGACCAAGGAAGTGAAAGATCTATTTGACAAGAACTTTAAGTCTTTGAAGAAAGAAATTGAAGAGGACACCAGAAAATGGAAGGATCTCCCTTGCTCTTGGATTGGGAGGAACAACATAGTAAAAATGGCAATTCTACCAAAAGCAATCTATAGATTCAATGCAATCCCCAACAAAATCCCATCAAAATTCTTCACAGATCTGGAGAAGACAATAACCAACTTTATATGGAAAAACAAAAAACCCAGGATAGCCAAAACAATCTTATGCAATAAAGGATCATCAGGAGGCATTACCATCCCTGACTTCAAACTCTATTACAGAGCCACAGTATTGAAAACAGCTTGGTATTGGCATAAAAACAGGGAAGTTGACCAATGGAATCGAATAGAAGACCCTGACATTAACCCACAAACCTATGAACACTTGATTTTCGATAAAGGAGCTAAAAGTATACAATGGAAAAAAGAGAGCATCTTCAACAAATTGTGCTGGCAAAACTGGATGTCAACTGGTAGAAGAATGAAAATAGATCCATATTTATCACCATGCACAAATCTCAAGTCCAAATGGATTAAAGACCTCAATATCAGTCCAAACACACTGAACCTGATAGAAGAGAAAGTGGGAAGTACTCTACAACACATGGGTACAAGACATCACTTGCTACGTATAACCCCAGCAGCACAGACATTAAGGGCATCATTGAATAAATGGGACCTCCTGAGACTGAGAAGCTTCTGTAAAGCAAAGGACACTGTCACTAAGACAAAAAGGCAATCCACTGACTGGGAGATCTTCACCAACCCCGCAACTGACAAAGGTCTGATCTCCAAAACATATAAAGAACTCAAGAAACTAGACCGTAAAAGGCTAATCAATCCAATTATAAAATGGGGCACTGAGCTGAACAGAGAATTCTCAACAGAAGAGTTCAAATGGCCAAAAGACACTTAAGGTCATGCTCAACTTCCTTAGTGATCAGTGAAATGCAAATCAAGACAACTTTAAGATACCATCTTACAACTGTCAGAATGGCTAAAATAAAAAACACCATTGATAGCCTTTGCTGGGGAGGTTGTGGAGAAAGGGGTACACTCATCCATTGCTGGTGGGAATGCAAACTTGTGCAACCACTTTGGAAAGCAATGTGGCAGTTTCTCAGGAAATTCGGGATCAACCTACCCCTGGACCCAGCAATACCACTCTTGGGAATATACCCAAGAGATGCCCTATCATACAACAAAAATATATGCTCAACTATGTTAATAGCAGCATTGTTTGTAATAGCCAGAACCTGGAAACAACCTAGATGCCCATCAACGGAAGAATGGATGACGAAAGTATGGAATATATACATATTAGAGTACTACTCAGCAGTAAAAAACAAGGACTTCTCGAATTTTGCAGGCAAATGGATGGAAATAGAAAACACTATCCTGAGTGAGGTAAGCCAGACCCAAAAAGAGGAACATGGGATGTACTCACTCATATTGGGTTTCTAGCCATAAATAAAGGACATTGAGCCTATAATTAGTGATCCTAGAGAAGCTAAATAAGAAAGAGAACCCAAAGAAAAACATATAGGCATCCTCCTGAATATTAACCTTCAGCAGGCGATGAAATGAGACAGAGACCCACATTAGAGCACTGGACAGAAATCTCAAGGTCCAAATCAGGAACAGAAGGAGAGAGAGCATGAGCAAGGAACTCAGGACCACGAGCAGTGCACCCACACACTGAGACAATGGGAGTGTTCTATTGGGAACTCACCAAGACCAGCTGGCCTGGGTATGAAAAGCCTGGGATAAAACCGGGCTCGCTGAATATAGCGGACAATGAGGACTACTGAGAACTCAAGAACAATGGCAATGGGTTTTTGATCCTACTGCATGTACTGGCTTTGTGGGAGCCTAGGCAGTTTGGATGCTTACCTTACTAGACCTGGATGGAGGTGGGAGGTCCTTGGACTTCCCACAGGGCAGGGAACCCTGATTGCTCTTTGGGCTTAGGAGGGAGGGGCACTAGATTGGGGGAGGGGGGAGGGAAATGGGAGGCGGTGGTGGGGAAGAGACAGAAATCTTTTATAAATAAATAAATAAATAAAAAAGAAAAGAAAGAAACACTGCTCTGAATAAACTGTAGGCCTCCTTTTCCAAAAAAATAAAATAAAATAAAAAAAATAAAATAAAAACAGATAGAGATGCAGCTATACTGAAGCATGCAGCAAACACACACACACACACACATATAACATAGCAACACAGATATAGACCCATATACAAAGAAACACACAAACATACATGCATACAAAGTGAGAAATCTCCATTCACATAAAGGAATATGCATACATGCACAAAATTGAATCACAACACAGTTTCTTCTGTAATTACTCTCAGAGTTATATGTGAGGTCCCCAGAATATACATGGTGGAAGAATCAGTTAAGGAAATTTATGCAAAAAGCACATTCAGTAACTTACCACATATGTGACAATTAACAAAGGAGTGTTCATCTTATCAACATGGAGAACATTTATAACTAAGGACTGATATGTTTTCAATATTAGTGTGGGATGATATTCATGTGCTTTGTAGCAATCACTAATTTCCATCGATAATTAGTTTCTTCCTCGTCATTGTCTGTATTGGAATTTTATATCAAAGTCTAGATTTATTTACACAGCAGAAAATTGTTCAGAAATTTATCTATATGGTGCATATTTCTTAAAGTACTAGATTTTGGCCTGAGAGCTTCTATGCACTATGACATTGAAGACACCAAATATCATCCAATAAAAGAAACTCTACCTTCAAAAATTTAATATCAGGTTTTTTCCTATCATCCGGCGACTGTTTATCTTATTGAAGGGTCTCGTGCACTGCATGGGACACAGCATACACAGCACTGTATACATCATAGCTGCTCTCAATAGAGGCCATGTCAAAAGTCTGTACCATTAGTCATTCCAATGAGGAATTGAGTGAGAACTTCTTCAGTGTCTGACACTTAGAAGCTGATACGTCTAAACTTCATCTGTCTAATCTGGCCAGGTATTCCTCTGAGTATTTGAGACTGGTCCAAGTAAGGTCAAAATTTAAAAAGCATAAATCTCAGGAGGTTGGTTTGCAAAAGTTAAAATCCCAGTCATGAGTCAATCGTGAAGTCTCTATTTCTAATAGAGACATCCAACCTTCTGTGAGGTGGTGACCCATATTCTTTGTATACCTAGTGATTCTCACATTCTAAAGCACACAGACTGTGTTACCTTAAATGAAAAATTATGTTCCTTAAATGAAAAATAAGTTGTGGATGATGTCATGATTTGGTTATCATATATGTCAGGTCTTGACAAGTATAAATGCATGTTGACTGTGATTATATCTATAAAGTCAAAGCAGACTGTATATTTAATATCACTTTTTTTCAATTATGAGAGAACTTGAGCACCATCTTCATTGTCTGAGATGGGCATCCTAACCCAGTTCTAGTTCAAGTAAAGCATGAAAGATATCATGGCCATAACTAGAACTGCATCATTGTGGGCCATCTGATACAGAGAGGGAACCTGACCACAATCACTTAGGATAGGATGGACAGGTGCACAGATAAGCTGAATCAATGACCTGCAGTGCATGGGTAAGCTGGATGAACACAGGGAGCAGCTAACGTAGCATGCACTCCTAAGAACTTAAAAGCACTGTTCTGCCAAGTGTTCTAGAAAACCCCCTCATTGTTAATCCTTTCTCATTTCTGTTACACACAAGGAAATATAAAAGCCCCATGAAGTCTCTGAATAGTAGCCCATAACCTCACATTTTGACATCCATGTGTGGCCATTATCTTCCTCACACTTTTCTTAGCATCTGGGAATAGTACAAATGAAGACAAGGATTTCTTTGAAACATCCAAAAATACTCACCTGCATTCAATACTGCAGGCACAATTTAATGCAAACCCAATTTATGACTTAATGCTCTAGGGACCTGGTGGGAGATTGTTACATTATTCTTTTCTAATCCTATTTGTGTTTTAATTTGCTAAGTCTGTAATGAGGTGCATGCCTTGAATAGATTCAGGATCTTTCGCATCGCTTTTGACTTTGTTTAATATAATAGATTTTACAGTTTGCATTAAATACCCAGGTGCTACGGTCAGTATTATCTCTTTATTTTCTCAACTAGAGTGAATACAATTACACCATGAAAGTAATTGTGTACATGTTTCCTTGTTTATTGTAATGGTTTATTTCCTATTATAATTCTTGATTCAAATAAAAAAAATACTCACCTGCTTAGATTTGTAGAGACCTGTGACTAATCCTATTATGACAGATGTTGTTCAATAAGGTCCTCTAAGCTCCATAATATACCTGATCTTGTCATTACAGACATAATTAGGGAGAGTTCCTTTATTTTGTTCAGATCAAATGAATGAGACTGTGTAATTGTGACCCAATATTATAGCACTCCTGCTGGTAATTGAAATACTGGTCACATATTTGGTAAAATATCAGGGTTCTTGCTGACATCACCAATGCAAAAATTCAAGAACAGAGCAAACTGGCAGTTTTCAGTTTGTGTTCTATAAAGAGCAACAGTGTTTATTATGAACAGAGATCTACATGTGATTATTTGTAGTAAAAAAAAGGATTATCCCATACTGGACAATATTCCCAACCTCCCTCAATAAATGAAGCAAATGTCCTGTGTTGTGAGTTTGGAAAGACATAAGTTGCTGAAAGGTTAAAAACACTTTAAAAGTTCATGAAAGTAAATCTCCCAAAAATAAATTGAGCCATTTGTAACTTTCACAGAAAAGGCTCTTCATCCCTAGTTTTTTAGTGCTTGCACAATGGATAAATAAAGGGTACAGGCTTTGGTGATACAGAAAACCTGATCATATATTCATTTTGAAATAATTGAGCAATATTAAAAGTACATGTAATGCATTAGCCAAGATTCAGGTAAGTTTTATGAAACAAACTTAACTGGATGAAGCATTCAAGGAATTACTGGTGAGTACACAGTAGTCTCTTGTGGGTAATGTTTGGTTCCTGTACTAATAATTCTTTCATATTTAGTGGACAATATAGTTAATATATTCCCTCATGTCTACCATCACTATCTTATATTTTTATCTTTCTGGTTTATCAATTAAAGGTACAAAATGTTCTTTAAATATTTAATTTTTAATACATTTAACCATCAGGACTACATTTGGTAAATAAATTGATTTGTGTGTATGGACATGGGAAACACTCATATAGAAAATAAAAGGGAATTGATTTCACAATTTTCAGTAAAACTGGTTTTTATTTGCCACTGCCTTGAATGCATAATGATACACCTACTCCATTTCATAAATGCAGAGGTTAAGGGCCTAAACCACAATATTGTCCAAGTATTTAATGCTTACATAGGTATGTTCGATGGAATTGTACCTGGTATATCTGAACAACTTAAATTTTCTTATACAGAGCACCTTTTGTCTACATTTCCAGTTATAAACTCACAACACTGGCATGCAATTGAGAACTATGTACATCTGGAAATTGCAGTGAGATTCGTTTGTGCCAGTTTTACATGCTTGTAAAGTACAATAATATAAAGTGTGCAATGTATGGAAAATATTTATGAATTTTTATAATATAAATAGTCAACAATCCCATTTTGTGTTCATGTTTACCCTTAAATAATATCAACTACTACTACTAATAATAATATATAATAAGTCCTATGTCTTATTGCATATATCTATCATATTAACAATAAACAAAAAATTCAAACATTCACTTTCATACTGAATGATATGTTCAGACTTAAAAACATCTATTTTCTATTATGATTTCTTACCATTGTGGTATCTTTATGAATAAATATAAATATTTACCTCTACATGTTGAAATAAAAAACAATCTTGACCAGGCATCCCTGTTTCAGTGCTGAGGAGTTCCATCTGGATGGGTAAGTGTGTACTCTCCAGGGGCGAACTGTCCCAGAAGAGAGCACAAACCTCCCTCTCCCAGCTCCTGCTGCAGGGCTGTCTTTCTTATACACGACTCAGCCTCCCAGCCCCCCCCAAGCCTGCCCTGCTGTCTACTTGGTCCTTTGCTCAAGAACAGTTTCCTGCTCCTACACTAAGGCTACCCACCCAGAGCGGTAAGTTCCTGCCTACCAGGTAGGCCTCAAGTTCCCCCGCAACGGAGAGCAGGCACCTTCAGCTTGTGCTGCAGGGTTTCCGGTGATCTACTTGTCCCTGCCCTGCCCCCCAAAGTTCACCCTTTTGTCCACAGGTCATTGCACTTCCAGGCGTCCATGTTTGGGTGCTGAGGAGTTCCCTCTGGACTGGAACGGTTCCTGCTTCTACACTGAGGAGATACACCCAGAGAGTCAGCCACAGCAAAGACTGGACCAAGACACCAGGCCTCTCCTGGCTCCATTTGAAGGAAGAGATGGGCAGGCACCAATGCAAGAGTTCCTCCAACAACCTGAATGGCAACATGACATCACCAGAATCCAGGGATCCCGAAATAAGAATAGTACACCCTACTCCAGAAGAAATAGAAGAAATCGACTCTAAACTGAATTATATGAAAATAATAGAGGACCTTAAACAGGAGGTGAGAAACTGCCATAAACAAATAAAGATTCAAAACAAAAAGGTAGAGGAAATGAATAAATCGCTCAAAGATACCCAAGAAAACCAAGAGAAACAAGAAAAAGCAATCAAACAGGTAAGGCAAACGGTTCAAGACTTGAAGAATGAAATGGAAATAATGAAGAAAACACAAACTGAGGGAAGGCTGGAGATGGAAAATCTGGGTAAATGAACAGGAACTACAGAGACAAGTACTACCAACAGATTACAAGAGATGGAAGATAGAATCTCAGACACTGAAGATACCATATAGAAAATAAACACACTGACCAAAGAAAACAGCAAATCCAACAAATTCTCATCACAAAAGATTCAGGAAATCTGGGACACAATAAAAGACCAAACCTATGAATAATAGGGGTAGAAGAAGGAGAAGAAGTACAGCTCAATGGTCCAGAAAATATATTTAATAAAATTATAGAACAAAACTTTCCCAACCTAAAGAAAGATAATCCTTTGGAGGTTCAAGAAGCATACAGAACACCGAATAGACTGGATCAAAAAAAAATCTCCTAGCCATATAATAATCAAAACACAAAACATACAGAATAGAGAAAAAATATTAAGATCTGCAAAGGAAAGAGGTCAACTTACATATAAAGGTAAACCTATCAGACTTACACTGGACTTCTCTATGGAAACCATGAGAACCAGAAGGTACTGGATAGATGTACTGCAGAAACTAGGAGACCACAAAGACAGACATCTACTCAGAGTAAAGGGCTGGGAACAGGTTTTTCAAGCAAATGGGCATAAGAAAAAAGCAAAAGTGGCCATACTAATTTCTAAAAAAGTTGACTTCAAACTAAAATCAAGCAGAAGAGATTGAGAGGGACATTTATACTCATAAAAGGAACAATTCATCAGGATGAAGTCTCAATTCTGAATATCTATGCCCTAATATAAAGCACCCACTTATGTAAAAGAAACATTACTAAAACTCAAGGCAGTCATCAAACCACACACAATAATAGTAGGAGACTTCAACACTCCTCTCTCACCAATGGACAGGTAATCAGACAGAAATAAGAGGATTAAGGCAGGTAATGAATCAAATGGACTTAACAGATATCTATAGATCATTCCACCCAAATGGGAAAGAATATACCTTCTTCTCTGCAGCTCATGGAACCTTCTCGAAAATTGACCACATACTCGGTAACAAAGCAAAGTTCCACAGTTACAAAAAAATATTAGTAACCACCTGTGTCTTATCGGATCACCATGGATTAAAGTTAGAATTCAACAATGCTACCCCCAAAAAGCCTACAAATTCATGGAAACTGAACAGCCAACTACTGAACCACACCTGGATCAAGAAAGAAATAAAGAAAGAAGTTAAAGTCTTCCTTGAATTCAATGAAAATAAAGAGACAATATACTCAAACCTATGGGACACTGTGAAAGCAGTGCTAAGAGGAAAGTTCATAGCACCAAGTGCCCACTTAAAGAAAACAGAGAAAGCACACATTGGAGACTTAATAGCCAACCTGAAAGCTCTAGAAAAAAAGAAGCAAACTCACCTAGGAGGAGTAGAAGACTGGAAATAATCAAACTAAGGGCTCAAATCAACAAAATAGAAACACAGAAAACAATCCAAAGAATCAATGAAACAAAAAGTTGGTTCTTGGAGAAAATCAACAAGTTTGATAAACCCCTATCCAAACTAATCAAACGGCAGAGAGAGAATATGCAAATTAACAAGATCAGAAATGAAAAGGGGGACATAACCACAGACAGAGAAGAAATTCAGAGAATCTTTAGATCTTACTACAAAAGCCTGTATGCCACAAAGTTGGAAAATGTAAAAGAAATGGACACGTTTTTAGATAAGTACCATATACCAAAGTTAAACCAGGACCAGGTGAACAATCTAAATAGACCTGTTAGTCGTGAAGAATTAGAAGTTGTTATAAAAAACCTCCCTACCAAAAATAGCCCAGGTCCAGACGGTGTCAATGCAGAATTCTACCAGAATTTCCAAGAAGAGCTAATACCTATACTCCTTAATGTATTTCACAATATAGAAACAGAAGAGTCATTGCCAAACTCCTTTTATGAAGCTACAGTTACACTGATACCAAAACCATACAAAGACTCAACCAAGAAAGAAAATTACAGGTCAATCTCACTCATGAACATTGATGTGAAAATCCTCAATAAAATACTGGCAAACTGAATCCAAGAACACATTAGAAAAATTATCCATTATGATCAAGTAGGCTTCATTCCAGAGATGCAGGGCTGGTTCAACATATGAAAATCTATCAATGTAATCCATCATATAAATAAACTGAAAAAAAAGACAATATGATCATTTCATTAGATGCTGAAAAAGCATTTGACAAAATTCAACATCCCTTTATGACAAAGGTCTTGGAGAGATTAGGGAAAAAAGGGTCATACTTAAATATAATAAAAGCTATTTATAGCAAATCGACAGCTATCATCAAATTAAATGGAGAGAAACTCAAAGCCATCCCGCTAAAATCAGGAACACGAGAAGGTTGTCCACTCTCTCCATACCTCCTTAATATAGTGCTTGAAGTACTAGCAATAGCAATAAGACAACATAAGCAGATCAAAGGGATTCGAATTGAAAAGGAAGAAGTTAAACTTTTATTATTTGCAGATGATATGATAGTATACATAAGCGACCCCAAAAACTCCATCAAAGAACTCCTACAGCTGATAAACACCGTTAGTAGCGTGGCAGGATACAAGATTAATTCCAAAAGATCAGTTGCCCTCCTGTACACAAAAGATAAGGAAGCAGAGAGAGAAATTAGAGAAGCATCACCTTCCATGATAGCCACAAATAGCATAAAATATCTTGGGGTAACTCTAACCAAGGAAGTGAAGGATCTATTTGACAAGAACTTTAAGTCTTTGAAGAAAGAAATTGAGGAGAATACTAGAAAATGGAAGGATCTCCCTTGCTCTTGGATTGGCAGGATCAACATAGTAAAAATGGCAATTCTACCAAAAGCAATTTATAGATTCAATGCCATCCCCATTAAAATCCCATCGAAATTCTTCACAGATCTTGAGAGGACATTAATCAACTTTATATGGAAAAACAAAAAACACAGGATAGCCAAAACAATCTTATACAATAAAGGAATGTCTGGAGGCATTACCATCCCTGACTTCAAACTCTATTACAGAGCGTCAGTATTAAAAACAGCTTGGTATTGCCATAAAAACAGAGAAGTTGATCAATGGAATCGAGTAGAAGACCCGGATTTTAACTCACAAACCTATGAACACCTGATTTTTGATAAAGGAGCTAGAAATATACAATGGAAGAAAGAGAACATCTTCAACAAATGGTGCTGGCACAACTGGATGTCAACCTGTAGAAGAAAGAAAATAGATTCATATCTCTCACCATGTACAAAAGTCAAGTCCAAATGGATTAAAGACCTCAATATCATTCTGAAAACACTGAATCTGAAAGAAGACAAAGTGGGAAGTACGCTACAACAGATGGGCACAGGAGATCGCTTCCTATGTATAACCCCAGCAGAACCACATTAAGGGCAACATTGAATAAATGGGACCTACTGAAACTGAGAAGCTTCTGTAAAGCAAAGGACACTGTCACTAAGACAAAAAGGCCACCTACTGACTGGGAGAAGATCTTCACCAACCCTGCAACAGATAAAGGTCTGATCTCCAAAATATATAAAGAACTCTAGAAACTGACTTTAAAATGCTAATTAACCCAATTAAAAAATGGGGCACTGATCTGAACAGAGAATTCTCTACAGAAGAAATTCAAATGGCCAAAAGACACATAAGGTCTTATGACATAAGGTTATAAGATCCTCCTTAGTGATCAG
This sequence comes from Neodon shergylaensis, assembly GCA_025134845.1. Lineage (NCBI taxonomy): Eukaryota > Metazoa > Chordata > Mammalia > Rodentia > Cricetidae > Neodon > Neodon shergylaensis. The sequence continues at coordinate 8,446,615 of JABTXL010001088.1, read as the reverse complement.
GAAAATTCAAATTAAAACAACTTTCAGATACCATCTTACACCTGTCAGAATGGCTAAAATCAATAATTCCAATGATAGCCTTTGCTGGAGAGGTTGTGGAGTAAGGGGTACACTCATCCATTGCTGGTGGAATGCAAACTTGTGCAACCACTTTGGAAATCAGTGTGGCGACTCTCAGGAAATTCGGGATCAACCTACCACAAGACCCAGTAATCCCAACTTGGGAATATACCCAAGAGATGCCCTATCATATGGCAAAAGCATTTGTTCAGCTATGTTCATAGCAGCATTGTTTGTAATAGCCAGAACCTGGAAATAACCTAGATGCCCCTCAATGGAAGAATGGATGAAGAAAGTGTGGAATATATACATATTAGAGTACTGCTCAGCGGTAAAAAAAAAAAAAAAAAACAATGGCATTGTGAATTTTGCATGCAAATGGATGGAAATAGAAAACAGTATCCTGAGTGAGGTAACCAAGACCCAGAAAGAGGAACATGGATGTACTCACTCATAATTGGTTTCTAGCCATAAATAGAGGACATTGAGCCTATAATTTGTGATCCTAGAGAAGCTAAATAAGAAGGTGAACCCAAAGAAAAACATATAGTCATCCGCCAGGATATGGAAAGTAGACAAGATTGCAGGACAAAAACTGAGAACTTGGGGATGAGGTGGGATGGGGGTAAGGGGAAATGGGGTGAGAAAAGTGAGAAGGGGAGGATGCGGGAAGCTTAGAGGAATGGGATAGTTAGGATAAAGGAAGGGTGGATATGGGAACAGGGAAGTATATATATTAATTAAGGGAGCCATCTTAGGGTTGGCAAGAGACTTGACTCTAGAGGGGCTCCCAGGTGTCCAGGGAGATGTCCCCAGCTAGTACCTTGGGCAACTGAGGAGAGGGAACCTGAAATGACCCTACCCTATAGCCATACTGATGAATATCTTGCATATCACCATAGAACCTACATCTGGTGATGGATGGAGATAGAGTCAGAGGCCCACATTGGGGCACTGGACTGAGCTCCCAAGGTCCAAATGAGGAGCAGAAGGACGGAGAACACGAGCAAGGAAGTTAGGACCGTGAGGGGTGCACCCACCCACTGTGACAGTGAGGCTGATCTATTGGGAGCTCACCAAGGCCAGCTGAACTGGGACTGAATAAGCATGGGATAAAACCGGACTCTCTGAACATGGTGGACAATGAAGGCTGATGAGAAGCCAAGGACAATGGCACTAGGTTTTGATTATACTGCATGAACTGGCTTTGTGGGAGCCTACCTGTTTGGATGCTCACCTTCCTGGACAGGGATGGAGGGGGTAGGACCTTGGACTTCCCACAGAATAGGGAATCTGGACAGCTCTTCAGACTCTAGAGGGAGGTTTAATGGATTGGGGGGAGGGGGAGAGGATTGGGAGAAGGGGGAGGGAAATGGGAAGTGGTGAGGAGGCAGAAATTTTTTTCAACAAAAATAATAAATAATTAAAATTTAAAAAATTTGAAAAAGGAGGCCTCATGACTTTTGTAAGTTAATTTTTTATCCAGCTACTTTACTGAATGTGTTAATCAGGTATAGGAGCTTTCTGGTACAATTTTTCAGGTAACTTATATATACTATCATATCACCAGCAAATAAATATACTTTGACTGCCTCCTTTCAATAAAAAAAAATCTTAAAATATTTGTTATTACCTTACTGAAAAAGCCATCAAAAATTTCGTTAATACTCAACAGGAACTTGAGATAAGAACTTATGGAAGTGAAACATTAACTCCTGCACACTAAACACGAGGAATTGTCGATGATTTGAGCTCTGGGGGTGGCATAGTGATCAAAGTGCTATATTTGAAAAGAACAACCAACAATGCACAAAATCAAAAGTGCATAGTGCACAAATTGGTAAAAGACAAAGCTATAATTAGAAAAATTATTGAAGTGAAAAAGAAGACGTAAATGAGATAGTGTTGACAGTGAGTAACCAGTTTAGATCTATAGAGAAGAGATGCGTGCTTCTTAAATAATGGCAAAGAGGTAGTAGGTAACAGTCTCAAGTGTTGAAAAGTATCATATGCTGCAGCTGCCACTCAGGTAAGTGAAAAGAAAGTAAGCAGACACCACCATTAGTGACAACTCATATTTAAAAGAATGTAAACGTATCAATTATACAACAAAAAAATTCTTACTTTAAAGAGACAGTGAACACTCTCCTGTGGAAATAAAGGCCTGTGGATGTACAAATACTTCTGACCCCCAATGAAATATTTATCGTGACATTTACATAGACAAATCAAAGAAACTTACTGTATATTCAGAATGTGGTTAAAATAATCTTTCTCCACAGGCCGCTGCTCTGTTATAAGGAAGAAGATACAACCTGTCAACAAATCTTCATCCATGTCTTTATTCTCATATATTCTCCAAAAGCACCTGGGTTGAGTGAACCTGGACACTAGAAGTGGAATGTTCAGGAAAAAGAAGATAAAAATAGGAGCAAACATCTTTGTCCTCCTTGAAGCCTGGGAAGTGTGTGTGGTGAAATGCTCTTCAGATCAGCACATTATATGGGTAGCCATATTTTCCCACCTGCTTTTATTTCTGCAGCCAAAGGAGAGGCTATTTGTGTATCATGATTCTTTCATTTCCCAGTTGATTCCTTGCCTCTGGGGAATCTTGGACACTTTCTTCCCCTACGGCTGTGCACCTGATATGGAAGTGATCCAAATTTAGCTCAGAAATATATGAGGAGAATTCAGGTAGTTTCATGACATCATTTAATTTTGTGAAAATTATGGCTCCATGGGGGATATCATTTTGAGAAAAATTTGGGGCCATGCCTGCCAGAACAATATTTTCATGTTAATGCCTTTAAAAATGATGTCAGTGGCTTTCGTTAGATGATCCACATTGAGACAGGAAGGACACAAAAAGTCAAAATTCCTAGTTGCACAATGGGAATTCTCTCACAAAATCCCTGTCAGGGAACAACAGTTCCATGGTTAGAGAAACTGAGTTTCACACAGCTTGCACAGTGGGCTTATACTACAGGACTGACAGTAACAGAATATCTAACCAAATATTGTGCTTACATTGTCTTGAGAACAAATAATCCGCTGCAATTCTAAATTTTTCTGAATCCTGCTGTTCTTCAATCATCCAAATCCCCATAGAATCAGTTACATTTATAGCATTATAAAATGTTTTTGAATATTCAACAAGATCACTACAGATTCTGTGTTCTACATTTCAAACACTCACTAATATCTTTTATACTTCCTCCAAACAACAAATAATAAGTAGAAGATAAGGCAAATATTTTGTCTATAACATAATCTCCCTCATATCTCCCTCCATCCGCACCAGTTTTCATAGATCAATTAGTCATTTGAAAATTTTTTTCTGCTTTATCTGTGATTTACTACAGTTTTTTTTCTCATTTTAGATTCTGTAGTGGTTATGAATATGTCTTGTGAAAATCTGCAAAGGAAAGGAATACTGTGAAGTGACCATGTGCTCAATGCATATTTTGTTTTCTTTTGCCTGAATTTAAGCAAGCATTTTAAAAAAATTTACATATTGACCAAGATAGAATTTTCTCAGGACCAACATCTGGAAACATTCCAGGTTAGTTACTCATAAATTCTTCTTATACCATTTTCCAACTCAATTGTTTTGCTTGCCTTCTAGACTGCGTATTGCCATTGTGAGGGTGCATTGATGAGTGTGAGCAGATGAGTGTCTTTCAATGAATGGATATGGACTCCAGTAACAGCAGAACAAAAATAGGGCATGGAGGCCCCCAAATATGAGCTTATTTCCACATTGACAAAAGTCAGAGAGTTGAAACATACCTCTATTCCTTCAAGGTTATTGTATTTCTACCTCAAACAAAGGTCCCATGTAGATTTAGATCAGTGAGTTCTGCTTTCTCAAGGTTATTCTCAACATGTGTTGCTAATAGCCAGTCTGGTATTTCAGGAATAGAGAGTAGATATGCTTCTCCCTCAAACAAAAGACTCAGGATCCAACAAAGGTTCCATTTCTTTTAAAGAGGTAGCATTGAATTCCATCCAGGGAGTAGTTTGCCTATAGAATGTTTTGAGCTAGGGTGTAAGCAAGACTTGCTTTGTTCTATCAGCCAAATATTTAACTATGGATAAAGCCAAAGAACTTCAACTGTTCTATTCATTTTCTTGTATCATGATGATGCAGTTTTTTTTAATCCTACTTCTACTTTTTGGGACCTGGGGTATTTTAACTAAGTAGAAATTATATGCCGGCAATATCAGTATTTATTAGAACTCCCTCCCAGACTTATTCTGTTTTATTATTTTAAATGCATCTTTGTATTCTTTACAAATTTTTCTAAATTTCCACACTCCTACCCTGGCAAGTGGCACTTTTGTTGAGGCTGGTCCCCAACAGTAGGGTAAGTCTTTCTCTGATTGGTTGTATGATTTACTTAGCATTTGTTGAGGCAAAGAGGACTGGTGTTCTCCTTTTGAACTTAGTACATTTAAGTTCATCACGTAACAGGACATGAGCTCTGATTCTGTGATGAGATGTTCTGGGGGACTAAGATTTGACAGAGAAGGATATCACAGGAAGAGTCTCTCATAGGAACACAAAGCAAATTCAGCTTCTTATTTATGTATTTATTTATTTTGCATTCCAGCTATAGTTTCATCTCCCTCCCATTTTCTCAGACCTCCCCTGCCTCCCATCTGCCTCTAGCCACAATCTCCTCCTTCTCTGTGTCCATTCAGAAAATATCAGCCCTCCCATGGATATCAGTGTGACATGGGATTCCAATTTGTAGCAAGAATAAACACCTTGCCTTGTTAAGGATAGTCAAGGTGACATAGTATGATGAGTATGATCTCTAAATTTTGCAAAGAAGTTTCAGACAGCCCCTTACTCAGAAAATTGAAAATTCTTCTAACTTGATATCTAGAAAAATCATCGTTCAAGAGTGCAAATGATGCCCAATCATACTACAAAAGCATTTGTTCAATTATGTTCATAGCCACATTATTTGTAATAGCCAGAACCTGGAAACAACCTAGATTCCCCTCAATGGAAGAATGTATAAAGAAAGTGTGGAATATATATACATTAGAGTACTACTCAGCGGTATAAAACAATGACATCATGAATTTTGCATGCAAATGTATGGAAATAAAAGACACTATCCTGAGTGAGGTAACCCAGACCCAAAAAGATGAATATGGTTTGTACTCACTCATAAGTGGATTCTAGCCCTAAGTAAAGGACATTGAGCCTATAATTCGTGATCCTAGAGAAGCTAAATAAGAAAGTGAACCCAAAGAAGAACATATAGTTATCCTCCTGGATATTGGAAGTAGATAAGATTGCCAGGAAAACTTAAGAGCACGGGGATGGGGTGGGATGGGAGTAAGGGTGGATGGGGAGAGAGAAAAAAGAAGGGGAGGATGGGGAGAGTTTGGGGGAATGGGATGGTTGGGTTGGAGGAATTGTGGATATGGGAGCAGGGAAGTATATATCTTAATTAAGGGAGCCCTTTTAGGGTTGGCAAGTGGCTTGACTCTAGAGGGGTTCCCAGGTGCCCAAGGAGATGTCCCAGGCTTGTCCCTTTGGCAGCTGAGGACAGGGTTCTTGAACTGGCCTTATCCTATAGACACACTGATGAATATCTTGCATATCACCCTAAAACCTTCATCTGGCGATGGATGGAGATAGAGACAGAGACCCACACTGGAGCACTGGACTGAGCTCTCAATGTCCAAATGAGGAGCAGAAGGAGGGAGAACATGAGCAAAAAAGTCAGGACCCAGAGAGGTGCGCCAACCCACTGAGATGGTGGGGCTGATCCAATGGGAGCTCACCAAAGCAAGTTGGACTGGGACTGATGGAGCATATGATCCAACCGGGCTCTCTGAATGTGTTGAACAAGGAGGGCTGTCTGAGAAGCCAAGGACAATGGCACTGGGTTTTGACCCTACTGCATGCACTGGCTTTGTGGGAGCTTAGTCTGTTTGGATGCTCACCTTCCTAGACCTGGATGGAGGGGGGAGGACCTTGGACATCCCACGGGGCAGGGAACCCTGACTGCTTTTTGGACTGGAGAGGGAGGGGGAAGTGGATGGGGGGAGGAACCTGGGGGGGAGGGTAATGGGAGGAAGGGAGGAGGTGGAAATTTTTAAGTAAAAATACATAAATAAATAATAAATAAATAAATAAATAAATAAATAAATAAAAAAAAAGATTCTCGGCGTTTTCTCATTGTCTGTTTTTATATCACCATTTTCATTTCTGATTTTTTAATTTCAGTGTTTTCACTCTGCCTTTTAAGTAGTGTGAATAAACATTTGTATATCTTGTTGATTTTCTCAAAATGTCAACTCTTTGTTTCATTGATGCTTTGCACTGTTTTCTTTGTTTCATTGTTAATTTCAGCCCACAATTTGATTATTTCCTGTCATGTACTTGTCCTGGGTCAGTCTGCTTCTTTTTGTTCTAGAGCTTTCCGGTGTGCTAATAAGTCACTAGTATGAGTTTTCTCTACTTTCTCTATATAGGCACTTAGAGCTATGACTTTCCTCTTAGCACCACTTTCATAGTGTTCCATGAGTTTGAATACATTGTACCTTCATTTTTATTGAATTCTAAATAGTCTTTAATTTCTTTATTCCTTCTTTGTCCCAGGGGTGATTCATTAGAGCACTGTTCAATTTCTATGAACTTGTAGGCTTTCAGCCATTAGGGTTCTTGTTAAATTCTGACTCTAAACAATGGTTGTCTGATAAGATACAGGGGCTTACTCCATTTTTAGTATATCATCTGATTGATTTCCATTTGAAATGTTTTACATGATATTAGGATAGCTACACCTACTTTTTCTTACATCCATTTGATTGGCAATTGCTCCCCCCAGCCTTTTACTCTGAGGTAATGTCTGGCTTTAAATTTGAGGTCTGTTTATTGTATACAGTAGAAGTATGGACCATTCTTTGTTTTCATTCTATTAGCCCCTTCTTTTTATATTTGAATTGATTCCATTAATATTAAGATATATTAATGACCAGTGATTGCTAATTTCTGATATTTTTGGTGGAAGTGCTTGAGTTTTTCGCTCCTTTGGTTTTTGCCGGTGTGGTTATCTATTGCCTGTATTTTTATGTGTGCTGTTACCTTCCTTACATTGGAGTTTTCCTTCTAGTACTCCCTGTAGTGCTGAATTTTTGTAAAGTATTGTTTAAATCTGGTTTTATCATGGGATATCCTATTTTCTCCATTGATGTTGATTGAAAGATTTTCTGGATATAGTAGTCTGGGCTTACATTCATGGTCTCTTAGTGTCTTGTCTACAGTCCATCTATCCAGGACCTTCAGGCTTTTAGGTCTGACTTTATATGTTACTTGAACTTTTTCCTTTGATGCTATGAATATTCTTTCTTTGTTTTGTATGATTTGTGTTATGATTATTACATGAAAAGGGTACGTTTTGTCGATTCTATTGTTGTTCTGTAAGTTTCTTTTTATTTATTTATTTATTTATTTATTAAAGATTCTGCCTCCTCCCCACCACTGCCTCCCATTTTCCTCCCCCTCCCCCGATCAAGTCCCCCTCCCTCATAAGCCCAAAGAGCAATCAGGGTTCTCTGCCCTGTGGGAAGTCCAAGGACCACCCACCTCTATCCAGGTCTAGTAAGGTGAGCATCCCAACTGCCTAGGCTCCCACAAAGCCAGCACATGAGGGAGGCTCAAAAACCCATTGCCATTGTTCTTGAGTTCTCAGTAGTCCTCATTGTCCTCTATGTTCAGCAAGTCCGGTTTTATCCCATGCTTTTTCAGACCCAGGCCAGCTGGCCTTGGTGAGATCCCGATAGAACATCCCCATTGTCTCAGTGTGTGAGTGCACCCCTTGCGGTCCTGAGTTCCTAGCTCGTGCTCTCTCTCCTTCTGCTCCTGATTTGGACCTTGAGATTTCAGTCCGGTACTCCAATGTGGGGTCTGTAAGTTTCTTATACCTTCATAGGTATATACTTTGTTAGGTTGTAAAAGTTTTCTACTATGATTTTGTTGAATATATTTTCTGTGCCTTTGAGCTGGAGCTCTCAGTCTTTTATGTCTATTAGTCTTATGTTTAGTCTTTTCATGGTGTCCCATATTTCCTGGTTGTTCTGTGGTAAGAATTTATTGGATTTCATGTTTTATTTGACCAGTGATTCTATTTGCTCTATAGTATCTTCAACACCTGGGATTCTCTTCCATCTTATGTATTTTGTTGGTTATGCTTCCTTCTGTTGTTTCTGTTCATTTACCCAAATTTCCCATATCCAGAATTTCTTTGGTTCGTGTTTCCTTTATTGCTTGTATTTCAATCTTCATGTCTTGAACTTTTGAGCTGCGTGCTTCTCCTGTTTGCTTTTTATTGTTTTTTAACGATTTATTGATTTTTTTGTCTTTTCCATAATTTTAAGGGAATTTTTATTTCCTATTTAAAGTTCTCTTTAATCCTCAAGAAGTTATATTTAAAATCATATTCTTCTCTTGTTTTAGGTTGGCATGATAAAGTCTTTCTCTATCACTGAGTTCTGTGTTACCATGTTGCTTTTAAGGTATTTGGAGAAATTCTTCTATTGCCCCCTACACATCTCTTACTCTAGTTGGTCCCAGCAATGTCTTTGTAAGTTATTCCAATCCTTGGTGTGGCTGTCTGTGTCTTTTGAAGCTGTTCTTGGTCTGCTCTATAATGTTGTTCTCTGTGTCTCAGGTAGCCACTGAGTTCTCTCTTGGGCCTGTTCTCTTGGTCCACTCTGTGCAATCACAATTTGTGTTTAAGAGTTCCTCTCTTGGTCCTCTGCTTGTAGTAGCAGGCTGTATTTCAGACTTTCATTGAGGTTGTGGTGGTGTGACAGGAAGGTTTGGGGTGGAGTGGGACTTGTAGATTTCAGGTTCTGATGGATGGGATGGGGTATTTGAGCAGCCCACCTGCAGGAACTTTGCCTGATGGCTGGCTAGAAAAGCTGACGCAGTTGGGGGGTCCCGGGATTGAGACAAGGAGGCTTCTTTTGAAGTGGAAGAACAGCAACCTTTATTTTCCCAGAGATAAAGCCTTTTATACCTTTACACAGCCTTCATGGAAAATGACCGTCCAGAAAGAACACAAACATCCTTGTCAATTACAAGCCACAAAGAAATTCCACTGTTGGTCAGGGAAAGTGAAGGCAGCTAGATCACAACAGAGGGAGGGACCCAGGGTTTTTCCCAGGTATGGGGGGACTTCAAAGTGGGGTGTCCCACCATATGTGCAGACATTCACCCCTTGGTTCTTTCTGTCGAGACTGCTAAAATTAAAGGTATTTTGATTAGTACTGTGGAAAACAAGCACAGATGAACCTTCCTAAATAATATCTATCTCTGAAGGAGATCTAAATGAATTTACTAATGAATAAGGAAGGCAGACATTTTATCATTTGGATATATCAAATTGAGTTATTGCCTAAATGTGATACATTGACTGTCACCAAACAGCCCATCTATAGACACGATTATAGATGATCATCCACAGACTGATGGAAAGACCTTTTTAATAAAACCTAAACAACTTCAACTTCACAACAGATTAAACATGCAGAAGTTGACCTGGTGCTTTCATTGAGCTTTAACCCGGTATTCTAGTGTCTTCGGTACTGAAATATACTTTATCCTGGTCCAAATATAAACTGTAATTGAAAAACATGCAAAAACCTTTTGATATACAAAGATATCCTGCCCGCAAAATAGATTAAAGAATTGTTGCACAAAAATTCTAACAGTAAGTAATCAATATCAGGTTAGATTGAATACCAGATCCACAAAATTGATCCAACCAGAAACTACTTGGGTGAAGAAAAATCAGAGACTAGATGGTCTAGTTATATACAGAAAAACCAAATCCTAATGTACAAAAAAAAAAAAAACAAGTGTCATAAAATGGCATTGTGTTACACTTATAGATCAGGGCCTTGCTTTGACATCATCAGAGAAACTTTCTGCAGCAGAAAGAAACAAATATAGAAACCAGCAACCAGACATGGTAGTGAGAAATAGAAATCTAAATTTAAAAGAGTTGTTTCCTTCACATTTCATCCTGCAAGCCACAGAAAATAGTATGAAAGATGATGTACAGTGTATTACATCCAGGCTGGATGGAGGACACCAAAAAAAAAAAAGTCCTTCTATATAAACAGGATTGAAACACAGAAGAAATCACAGAACCTGAAGCATCAGGTACAATTCTTACATGTGTGTTTTCCAGTGGCAGTTACATACCTGAAAGTAGAAGTAAACACAAGCTTCATCCCTCATCCTGAAGAAATATCCAACTTATAATTATTGACTAATGATAATCGCCTTTCCTCCTAAAAGTCTCAATAGGGAATTTGAATGCCCAGAAAGAAATGTGAGCAGAAAATTCACTCAACCTATTTCTTGGATGTCCTTGTCTCCCAGTGTTGTGTCAGAGTTTCCCACTTTTCTCTCTATATATATGCCATAGCATATATATTAATCAATACATTATATATAATAATTGTATTATATATAAAATACTTATTTTATATATAATAAAATGCCTGTTTTATATATATATAATGTATATATGTATAACAATTTCCTCTTTTTAACCTACTGATACTTTGAATATTTATTATAGGTTTCAGGTTAAACTGTTATGAGTTTCATAATTGTGCAAATGCATGGGACTCATTCTCATTGATTCTCTTTAGATCTTTTCTTCTTTTGACCTAACATAATGTGTTATCTTTTCTTAATCTTAGTATAAATTTTTTTACCTTCCCATAGAAAACTGTGTTCAGTGAGAGATAGAAGAGTTGGATA
>JABTXL010001088.1:8395809-8419180 GCA_025134845.1 Neodon shergylaensis | reverse complement strand
AACACCTTTAGTAGTGTGGCAGGATACAAGATCAATTCCAAAAAATCAGTCGCCCTCTTATACACAAAGGATATGGAAGCAGAGAGGGAAATCAGAGAAACTTCACCTTTCACGATAGCCACAAACAGCATAAAATATCTTGGGATGACTCTAACCAAGGATGTGAAGGATCTATTTGACAAGAATTTTAAGTCCTTGAGAAAGAAATTGAGGAGATTAGCAAAAAATGAAAGGATCTCCCTTGCTCTTGGATTGGGAGGATCAACATAGTAAAAATGGCAATTCTACCAAGGGCAATTTATAGATTCAATGCAATCCCCATTAAAATCCCATCGAAATTCTTCACAGATCTTGAGAGGACATTAATCAACTTTATATGGAAAAACAAAAAACCCAGGATAGCCAAAACGATCTTATACAATAAAGTACTGCTGGAGGCATTACCATCCCTGACTTCAAACTCTATTACAGAGCTTCAATATTGAAAACAGCTTGGTATTGGCATAAAAACAGAGAAGTCGATCAATGGAATAGAGTAGAAGACCCAGATTTTAACCCACAAACCTATGAACACCTGATTTTCGATAAAGGAGCTAAAATATTCAATGGAAGAAAAAAAGCATCTTCAACAAATGGTGCTGGCTGAACTGGTTGTCAACCTGTAGAAGAATGAAAGTAGATCCATATCTATCGCCATGCACAAAACCTAAGTCCAAATGGATTAAAGACCTCAATATCAGGCTGAGCACATTGAACCTGATAGAAGAGAAAGTGGGAAGTACTCTACAACATATGGGCACAGGAGATCACTTCCTAAATATATTCCCAGCAGCACAGACTTTAAGGACAGCATTGAATAAATGGGACCTCCTGAAACTGAGAAGTTTCTGTAAAGCAAAGGACACTGTCACTTAGACAAAAAAGGCAACCGACTGACTGGGAAAAATCTTCACCAACCGTACAACAAACAAAGGCCTGATCTCCCAAATGTATAAAGAACTCAAGAAACTAGACTTTAAAAAGCTAATTAACCCAATTAAAAAATGGGGCACTGATCTGAACAAAGAAATCTCAACTGAAGAAATTCAAATGGCCAAAATACACTTTAGGTCATGCTCATCCTCTTTGGTGATCAGGGAAATGCAAATTAAAACAACTTTGAGATACCATCTTACACCTGTCAGAATGGCTAAAATCAAAAACACCAATGATAGCCTTTGCTGGAGAGGTTGTGGAGTAAGGGGCACACTCATCCATTTCTGGTGGGAATGCAAACTTTTGCAACCACTTTGGAAATCAGTGTGGCGATTTCTCAGGAAATTTGGGATCAACCTACCCCCAGATCCAGTAATACCACTCTTGGGAATATACCCAAGAGATGCCCTATCATATGACAAAAGCATTTGTTCAGCTATGTTCATAGCAGTACTATTTGTAATAGCCAGAACCTGGAAACAACCTAGATGCCCTTTAATGGAAGAATGGATGAAGAAAGTGTGGAATATACACATATTAGAGTACTACTCAGCGGTAAAAAACAATGATTTCGCGAATTTTGCATGCAAATGGATGGAAATAGAAAACACTATCCTGAGTGAGATATCCTAGACCCAAAAAGATGAACATGCGATGTACTCACTCATAATTGGTTTCTAGCCATAAATAAAGGACATTGAGCATACAATTTGTGATCCTACAGAAGCTAAATAAGAAGGTGAACCCAAAGGAAAACATAGAGTCACCCGCCTGGATATGGGAAGTAGACAAGATTGCCGGACAAAAACTGAGAACTTGGGGTGAGGTGGCATGGGGCCAAGGGGAAATGGGGTGAGAAACGTGAGAAGGGGAGATTTGGGGGAGCTTGGGGGAATGAGATTGTTGGGACAAAGGAAGGGTGGACGCTGGAGCAGAGAAATATATATTTTAATTAAGGGAGCCATCTTAGGGTTGGCAAGAGACTTGACTGTAGGGGGGCTCGCAGGTGTCCAGCGAGATGTCCCCAGCTAGTACCTTGAGCAACTGCGCAGAGAAAATCTGAAATGACCCTATCCTATAGCCATACTGATGAATATCTTACATATCACCTTAGAACCTTTATCTGGCGATGGATCGAGATAGAGACAGAGACCCAAATTGGAGCACCGGACTAAGCTCTCAAGACCCAAATGAGGAGCAGAAGGAGGGAGAACACGAGCAAGGAAGTCAGGACCACGAGGGGTGCACCCATCCGCTGTGACAGTGGAACTGATCGATTGGGAGCTCATCAAGGCCAGCGGGACTGGGACTGAATAAGCATGGGATGAAACTGGACTCCCTGAACATGACAGACAATGAAGGCTGATGAGAAGCCAAGGACAATGGCACTAGGTTTCAATCCTAATACATGAACTGGCTGTGTGGGAGCCTAGCCTGTTTGGATGCTCACCTTCCTGGTCCTGGATAGAAGAGCGAGGACCTTGGACTTCCTGCAGGGCAAGGAACCTGGACTGCTCATCATTCTTGAGAGGGAGGGGGAATGGAGTGGGGGGAGGGGGAGAGGGGTAGGGGAGTGGGGGGAGGAGGAGATGTGTGGGAGGAGGGGGAGGGAAATGGGAAATGGGGAGGAGGCGGTAATTTTTCAAATAAATAAATAAAAGATTTCATTTTAAGATATTTTGAGAGCAAGCCACTGATATTGTTAAAAAGTGCTCTTGATGTACAGAACTTTTAACTATTCCCCATTTGGGAGTTAATCCTTATGGGCTTGCTCCTAATCATTTATGACAAATGGATGTCACCTATGTTCCTTCTTTTGGGCACATGCAATATATTCTCGTAACCGTGGATACATATTCTCATCTTATTTTTGCCTCAGCTCATACAGGAGAAAAATTAAGGGATGTTAAAAGTCACTGTCTCCAGGCTTTTGCCTACATGGGAGTTCCAAACACTGTAAAAACTGATAATGGTCCAGCCTACACCAGTACTGGCTTTGCTAAATTTTGCTCCGAGTTCTCTATTTCTCATAAAACAGGACTACCTTATAATCCTCAAGGACAAGCTATAGTGAAGCAAACACATCTTACACTCAAAGCCTATTTGCATAAAACAAAAACGGGGGAATATGGTTCCACCCCCAGTAACCATTTGTCTTTTATTTTATACATTTTAAATTTTTTGACTGTTGATGCTCAATCTCATACCGCTGCTGACCGGCATTGGTGGCCAGATTCTTCTGGGATGCCTCATGTCAAATGGAAGAATCTAGGAGACGGCACCTGGTATCGTCCAGATCCTATACTGGTGTGGGGAAGAGGGGCTGTTTGTGTTTTCCTGATGCTGACAATCTAATATGGGTACCCGAGTGTAACCTGCCCAGCAGGTACAGTTATTCCAGGGTCTGAAGAGGCACTACCTGAAAGAACATGGGTGAGAAAGAGGAAGAAGACCAAACAAGCCAAACAGGATTCTGTTCTCAATTTGTCAAGGTCTTCCTTTATTGAAGCAAGCTTTAGTCTTAAATACTCCTCAGTGAGGAACTCGGTCAGGGGAAACTGGGGAAGGGGGAAGGAAGAAGGGGGACGGGGGAAGGGGGAAGGGATTCAGCAGCTTGGCTTGGCAGCTAAGTGGGCAGTTTTAAGGTCAGTGGCTAGAACACCTGCTGTTAGTGATAAGCAGCAAGCCATGAAGACACTCTGTGGTGCTTTCAAGAGCTTGAGTCTCCAAGGTTAGCACGTAATGTTTTGGTTAACTTTAAGTTTTCTATCTCAAAGTTTTTACTTCAAGGCCCTGTAAGAAAGGAGAAGCCTGAAATGGCTCCTGACACCTCAGCGGCTGAAGCGTGCAGTGGATTTTTCTGTCCAGAAGCCTAAAGACAGGACAGAGCCTAGAGATCAAATAGACACTGGCTTGTCAACTGAAGAGTTGCTGGATTCCTGAGGAGTTGGCTGTGGTGGTCCAAGTGCGAAGGCCTGTTTCTCTGCTTATCAACCCATCCCATGATATGCAGCCATTGCTGTGGCTTCCAGTGCAGCTAGAGCTGCTGGATTTTTCATTAGTCGGTCAGCTACTTCTGCTAGCACAATGGATACCTTCTCAGGACAGGTTACAAATGCCTTGGCCATTCTAATTGAGCTAAATTTACATATGAATATTGCAGTTAATTTTGTAATTGGTTGTGGTTAAAGACAACTGCTAGGTTATACAGTAAAAGGCTTATTGCTGTTATTCACAGACGCTGCAATGCACAATTTACAAATTGGCTCATGAGATTATTCTAGTTTATTATACCAGGGTTCCTTTCACCAGCACTGAGACCTTACTTAAAGGGCTCCAATTTGGACAGACTTATTAAGAATTGAGCAGGCACAGCCTCCTCAAGGAGTGCTTATTGCCCCAGAGAATCTTTAAGCACTAATCTGCCTGAACTCGGTGATGGGTGACTAGTGAGCCAGTGACGGGAAAGGTATTTGGAGGGCTGCCCCAACCTAAGACAAGAAATGTGTTTTGACCTGGATGCTTTCCCATGACCGGTAAGGGGTATTGCCTGACGTCCAATGCCACCCAAGACAGCACTAGTCATATAATTTATATAAAAGGGGGACATGTAGGGCATGGGTCTGACTTTGTTCCTGGGGTTCATCTTGAGGACAGTTTTTGGTCACCTAACTAAAGTATTCTGTTTGTTCCTGTGCCCCCCTGCCCCCACCTGGTGATAGCTGTAAGGCATTTGGCTGATCTCCTTTTGAATGACCCAGGTCTCTTTGTGTGTTCTTTCAATCTCCAGGCCCTTGCCTGACTCACATATGGTACAGTGGCATGCAAACTGTACCAAAGGTGTAACACAATATCAGGTGTTACAAGATATTAGATAGATGTGCTGCAGACCCTAACAGATCACGGTTGCAAGCACAGACTATTATACCCCGCAAAGCTTTCTTTCACCATTGATGGAGAAAACAAGATATTCCATGAGAAAAACAGATTTAAAGAATATACATCCACAAACCCAGCCTTACAGAAAATACTAGCATGAAAACCTCAACCCAAGGAAGCCAGAAAGTGCACAATAGCATAGACATCTGACAATCCTCCACCAACAGAACTCAAAGAGGGGAAACACATAAACACTACCACCAAAAATATAACTGGGGTTAACAACGACTGGTCATTAATATTGTTTAATAGCAATGGATTCAATTCACCTGTAAAATGGCACAGGTTAAGAAAAGGGTAATGAAAACAGGAACCAACATTCTGCTGTTTACAAGAAACACACCTCAACATCAAAGACAGATACTACCTCAGAGTAAAGGGTTGGGAAAAGATTTTCCAATCAAACAGATCTAGGAAACAAGTGTGTGTGGCTATCCTAATATCTAACAAAATTCCTTTCAAACTAAAATCAGTCAGAAGAGATGCAGATGGACACTTTATACTCATAACGGGAACAATTCATCAAGATGAAATCTGACTCCTGAATTTCTATGCCCCTAATATAAAAGCACCCTCATATGTAAAAGAAACATTACTTGAACTCAAATCACATATCAAACCCCACACATTAATTGTATGAGATTTCAACACTCCTCTCTCACCAATGCACAGGACAACCAGATAGAAACTTAACAGAGAAATAAGAGAACTAACAGATGTAATTAACCAAATGGACTTAACAGACATCTATAGAACATTCCACACATGGGTAGAATTCAGTCACCATGTTGTATGACTGTCAAAACTGTTTGAGAAAAGTCCAGCAAATACAGACTTTCAATGAATCAAAGATGTATGACATGGTATGAAACACAATTAGTAAAAACTCTGGGTCAGAAATTGGGGTTCAACCTGAAGATCTGAAAAGCAAAACACCCAGTCACTGTCTCTTACCTTGACCTCTGTCTGAAATGGCAATCCTGCCTCTTGAAATCTAAGAAAGAGACTGTGTCTGAGAGCTGCCCCCCATCTATTTTAAATTTTCCTCTAGGTTTGGGATTAAAAGCATGCAACACTGGGATAAAAACATGCAACACCAGATTTTTATATTAACCAGGGTGGCTACTGGGATTAAAGGCGTTTTTTTTTTACCATAATCTCTTCTATAATACTGAAAAGTAAAAGTGTTTTACTCTCAGATCTTCAGACAGTATTTATTACACTACAATTGAAGTGCCTCTACATTTCCCATTTGGTCAAAAAAATAATAAAAAGAAGGCTATAATTAATATAAAAAGAACTATATACAATAGGTACAATGACTATATATAATATATACAGGGAAGAAATATATCCACAATATCGAGTCCATTTGCATTAGACATATTGAGAAAAAAATATTTAGTATGTAGCTTATCTTGGTGAGTCCAAAGGCTTATAGCTACCTTACTTTCTATCTATGACTTACTTTTGCCAAAAAGAAAGTAAACTCCATGTGAAGTTTTTTCAATAACCATTATCTTCTCTGGAGCAGATTGATCTGCTCTATTTTCCTAAACAGTTGATAATACTAATTTTCAAGGACTAGAAATTAGCATTGCATTGTTAAATGAGCTGTATAGGTACAATACCTTGAAAAAGATTCGAAATGCATGTACAATATATTGTAACAAAATTAATCTCAAATTTGTATCAATACACAAACTTGGTATCAATATAAAATTTGCATACAATATACAAAAAAAACAAATGTGAAATATGTAAAACTAACAGACCATGTCTGAGAACTGTCCATCTTCATCTCTAGGGCTCAGACTAAAGGCATATAGCACTGGGATTTAAGGTATGCACCTTGATTTTTATATCAGATAGGGTGGTGACTGGAATTAAACGTGCATTCTGTGTTACCATAATGAGGTCTGTAAGGCTGACCAGTGGGACTGGTTTACTGTTAGATCTTCAGATAGTTTTTATTTATTAAAATACAATTGAAATGCCACTACAATGGTATAATGAGTTTTTTAAATGAAATTGTCAATAATCAAAATTCTATAAAACTAGGAAAGTAGTATGTTTTATTTCTTCAGTTGTATTTTGGTCCATTTGATCATCCCTGTATGACTGAGAGAAGATGATCTATGTGATGTGAAGGATTTATCTCATTAGCAAACACTCACTGGTCTCATTAGAAACTTCATTTTGTGGGCAGGGGCTGCAATCAAAACAGCAGGCTGCCATTCCCTCCTGCCAGAATTTTCTGAATCCAGGACCACAATCAGCACTGCACACAGAGGGCGGCATCTGTGAAAAATCAGATACATGCTGGTGTCAGGAGTTTTACCTACTTCTATAACTATATTGTATCATCATGTTGATATACCAATTAGCTAATTTTATATACACCAAAAGAGTTATCAGATTAAGCTTAA
Organism: Neodon shergylaensis; assembly: GCA_025134845.1. Lineage (NCBI taxonomy): Eukaryota > Metazoa > Chordata > Mammalia > Rodentia > Cricetidae > Neodon > Neodon shergylaensis. The sequence goes on along the minus strand of JABTXL010001088.1, from coordinate 8,411,837 downwards.
TATCTTTTATAATACCACACATACAAATGTATGGAAACAAACTGATGTAAATTTGAGTAGCTACCCATACCTAGAAATATAGGAGAAAGAATGTTTTTTTATATGAACAACACTATAGATATTACAAAGTGGTTTTTCTACTTAATTTTCATCACAGTGACACAAAGTACATTAATAAGTTAGAGGGAACCTTAACTAAAATATTTCTCTCCATTGAACTAGCTTGCTGTCAAATTATTTAAGTATTTTATTATTGGGTAATTGATATGGGACTGCCCTGCACACTGTGGGCAGTGCTGTCCCTAGTCAGGGCTGTGTGAGAATTCGGAGAAAACCAGTAAGTTATGTTCCTTCAGATTCTATGATCTAGATGCAGTCTCCATATGGCTGCCTGCCTTGTCATTTCTTTGCTGTAATTCATGATCCAATTAAACTTTCTCCTCAATAAGATTTTGGTCAATATTTAATCACAGCATTGTCACAGAAAGCAAAGATGAACAGATATCTGAAACAGGGAGTGAAGTCTTTTAAAATGTCAGATAGCACACATGAACTCCAAAAACAGCACTACAAAGCCTGACATATTATAAAGAAAAATACAGCTAAATAGGCAGAGTAAGAGAGGGCATAACTGATATCTATTGAGCTGGAAAGAATGTTGGTGATTCTTGAGGTGTAAATGCTTTACAAATCCTCCCCATATTTGAGGAACCTGAGTAAAAGTTTGATTTGAATTATTTGGTCTCTTGATGACCAATTTCTTGAGATTTTTGTATATTTTGGAGACCAGACCTCTGTCTGATGTGGGGTTAGTGAAGATATTTTCCCATTCTGTAGGCTGTTGTTTTAACTTATTGACAGTGACCTATGCTTTACAGAAGCTATACAGCTTCAGGAGGTTCCATTTATTAATTGTTTCTCTCAGTGTCTGTGCTGCTGGTGTTGTATTTAGGACATGGTCCCCTTTGCCAATGCATTCAATGTACTTTCGACTTTCTCTTCTATACGGTTCTGTGTGATTGGCTTTATAATGAGAGTCTATCTTACAACTATAAGAATGGCAAAGAACAAAAACACTGATGACTACTCATGCTGGAGAAGTGTGGGGTAAAAGGAGCAATTTTGAATTGCTGGTGGGTATGCAAGATGGTACAACCCATTTGGACACCAATATGATGATTTCTCACAAAGGTAGGAAATAAAACCTTCCCTAAAACCCAGTAATACCACTTTGGGGTATTTATCCAAAGATGCTCAATTGTGCCACAAGAATATATCATCAACTATGTTTATAGCAGCATTGTGTCATACCAGAACCTGGAAACAGCCTAAATGCCCCTTACCAAAAAATGGATTAAAAAAAAGTGGTATATTACACAATGAAGTAGTACACAGCAGAAAAAATAACATTTTAAAATTTGCATGAAAATAGATGGAGCTAGGAAACATCATTTTGAGTGAGGTAAACAAGACACAGAAAGACAGTTATCATATGTACTCCCTCATAAGTGGTTTTGAAACAAGAAGCTAAGAAAAACAGCTTACAAACCACAATCCCAGAGAACTTAGACAACAATGAGTATGGAAGGAGAGACATACATATATCTAATCTACACAGGAAGTAGGAAAAGACAATATCTCCAGAGTAAATCGAAAGCATGGGTACTTTTTGGGGGAGGGTTGAATGGGAGAGGAAGAGCAGGGAGGGGAGCAGAGAAAAATGTAGCGCTCAATAAAAATAAAAATATAGCACAGTAGTAACAGTCATTATATATTAAATATTAAAAGAGAAAGATATGCTGGAATGATATTCATTGTATACATATCTGAAATTCTTAAATTACTAATAAAATTACTACATCAAAAATGGATGTAGAAACATACAGTAGGAGGAATGCAATGCTTTGTAATGTGACTATTTTTAGATGTTGATAGTACAGCACAAATCAGTCCCATTGTTTGTGTTATTGCTGTGTAATGCAAAAGAATTCAGTTAAGTCAGACCCACCTGTCTACTTCCTGTTGCATGCTCTATCATGTCTTCATATATATGCAGCTGTTGACCATATGGAAAATATGAGCTAAACTGTCCAATTTTCACCTTAAGTCCAAGACCATATGGTAAATTCCAAATCTGAAAAATGCCATACTCTTCCTGAATATTTTCTTTCTGGTTCATAATCACTCTGTCTCCAACTGGATTAGTGAAGCGTGCTTTCCTCAGAAAGGAGTGCATCTGAAAGAGACACACCATTCTACAGTGTGTTTGCCCTTTCACGAATTCATAAAATGCTTTTTATTTCATCTTAAAGGCAGTATTACAGATAGTTTCCAGGAGAGAAATAACAGTAAATCATGTGGACAAATAAAGTTATCATAATGTTCCTACAATTTAAGTTCTTTCAGAAAAAAGATACCAAACAGAAACACAGACATATATGCAGATATAAAACACCAATATGAAAACACACACAGACACACCATGAGAGAGAGAGAGAGAGAGAGAGAGAGAGAGAGAGACATACAGTCAGAGATTCACTTCCATATAGACATATGTAATGCATCTACATACATTTTATATATACATACACACAAATGCCAACACTCACACATGAAAACAATGATACACACAGTGGGACATATGCAACAAAACAGACACACAAAAACAGAAAACTGAGAAACACATAAAGAGGGCCACAAATACATGCACAAATGAAATTACAAATACACACAGGGAGACACTCACAGACAAAAATACCTACACAGAGAGGTATTGATATAGAAGGATTTACGCTCATATACAATGATAGACTGAGAGAAACAGACACACAAACAAAAAAAAGATATACATATGTTCAGGCAATATACAACAGTGAAATCAGCACATTTAAACACATGTACTGAAAAAAATACACAAAAAGTTATTCAAAGAAACAAACTCCCATACAGAAAGACATTGATACAAGAGAAATTTATTTTCAGGTCCTCAAACAGATAGATATGCGAATATACAGAAATATATATACATATACCTACTACACAGATACAATAAAAGATACCTAGAAACACAAAAACGTGAAACCATACACAAGAAGAACCATGCATTCATACTTATGTATACAAATGTATGTCCTTAACTGAAGAATGACTTTCACTCCGGATGAGAAATGAGGTCCCAAGTGCCTACAGTGTGAGCAGATTCAGTTTAGAACACTTGTGAAAATCATCTCATAAGCTGATTATCACATATTTGACAATGAATATGCAAGGATTCATCTCATAAAGAAGAGGATTAAGGACGAAAGATTTAGGCTTACAGTTTTAGAATAGCTGTGGTGATAGTAGGTACTCTGTAACAAAATCAGTGTACTTTCTTTACAAATTGTTGCTTCCACAACATTGCTTTTGCATTAAGATTTATACTAGCATCCATATTTGCATCATTATGAAGAAAAATTTTCATAAATCTTTCTATTTTATGAAATATTCCCTAATTAGTTAATTGGGACATTTGATAGACATTTAAAGACGATGACATTGATGATATCAAATTTCATCCAAAAGAGAAAACACTACCTTCAAGCAGTGACCATAATGTCCTTTTCCATTATCCATGGGCTGAGTATGTACATGCTGAAGAAGCATTTCATGGAAGGCATGGGCAAGAGCATACACCGCATTATATATGTCATAACTCTCATCACTAAAGGCCATGTCAAATGTCTGAACCTTTAGCCATTGCAATGAGGCATTGGATAAGCAATTCTTCAGGGTCTTACACATAGAAGCTGAGACTTTGCAGTTCAAGTTCATCCACTCCAGCCTGGCCAGGAATTCGTCTGTGTATTTGAGAGGGTTCAATGTCTGGACAAATGTTTTAAAATGAGAAATCTCAGCATGATGGTGTGCAAAAGTTATTTTCCCATTGAATGAATTAAGTTGGAAGTCATTCTTAGTTGTAGTGCCATCCCACTGTGAGGTGGTGACCCATATTCTCTGTAAACCTAGAGATTGCCACCTTCTAAAGGCCACAGCTAGAGAACTCTCTGGGTCACCATAAATGACAACTACATTTGTGGATGATGTCACTATTTGGTTATAATACACTTCAGCTCGTGTCAAGAATAAATGCATCTTGACAGGGATCACACTCACAAAGGCAAAGCAGATTGTATTTTTTTCCATCTCTCCTCTTAATTGTGTGAGAAATTGAGTACCCTGATCATTGTCTGAGATGGCCAGTCCAATCCAGTTCCAGTTGAAGTGAAGCATCAAAGAGATCATGGCCAGGGCTAAAGATGTGTCCTTGGCAGCCATCTGATACAGAGAGGGAAATTGTTCACGATTGCTCAGGATGGGATGGAAAGGTCCATAGGTAATTTGAAGGACCTACAACACAGGGAGCAGCATGAGGTAGCACACGTACATAAGAACTTCTAAACACACTTTAGGTCAAGAGTTCCTTAAAAAACTCCTTATCTGTTGGTTCATCCCTCATCTCAATTTCAAAAAGGGAAATGAGGCCCCATTACTAATGAATAAAACCTTGAACGACACCGTTTATCGCAAATTTGATGGTAGTATCCTCCTCAGAATCTTCTTAGCTTCTAGGAATATAAGAGTAGAGTTAGAATTTCTTGCAAAGTTACAACACAAAATCTCACCTGTTGAGGTTTGAAGTGGTTGAGCATGTTCCCAATGATCACAGATGTCGCCAAATTTGGTCCTGTAAGGACCACGATACACATAGTCTGTTCAGAACAGATATAATTAGGGGGCAAATCACGAACTACTTCAGAAATGTTAAAGTGACTATCTATTTTTGGCACAATTGCACAACCACCCTCTTTACATTCAAATACAAATGATGAATTTGATAGAAGATCAGCGTTCCTGTTGACTTCATCCATGGAAAAAGCTAAGGCCAGTAAAAACTGGAAGCTTTTAGTTGTTGTTCTGTAAAACAGTATGGTGATTAACATGAACAGAGAGATACAGATGAGCCTGAGCAGTCAATAGATGGACTATTCTGAGCTGTACCATATTCTCAACCACTGCCAATATTGATACAAATGGCCTATGCTGTTAGATTAGAATAATATAAGTAGCTGGAAGCTTGTAAAAAGCTTTAAATGTTCAATAGAGTGCATCTTCCATAAATAAAGTGATACATCAGCGCCTTTCAAAGAGTGTGTTTTCAATTTCTGGTTTTTGAGGGCTTACTCTAAAGATAAAGACAATGGCAGAGGCTTTAACCAAACAATAAACCTATTCATATATTCATTTTTAAATCATTGATCAATGTGAAAAATTCAAGAGACATGTGAGCTTATAAGTTTATCATATTTTCTTATGAAATTACTGAATTAGATAAAACTCTCAACTAATGCCTGTTGAGTGTACAATAGTATGGGAAACATTCTGCTGTTTTGCTTTCAATTCTTTATAATGAGTGGGCATTATAGTTAACATATGCCCTTGATCTTTGTGTTATTCTTTTTATCTGATTTATCTAATGGAGGTGTAAAATCCTTTTTCAGATTTATATTTAAATGAATTTAAATACCAAAGATGTATTTTGTAAAACTGTATGTATGTGTTCACCAATGTTAGTGTTAGTTAGACAATATTAGTGTTAATATGGGTATTAATAGAGAATGGATTCCAAAGTTTTGAACAACAATTTGCTACAGATTAGACTGGCCTCAAAAGTACAAAGATACACCAGCTCCAGGCTCTTATTGCAGAGATTAAGGCCATGTTCTACCTTCTAAGTACACTTCACCTAATTTATGTTTGCACAGAATGTCATATATCCTCACTGGAGACTTCTGACCAATTGTTTTTTATAGTACAAAACTGCTTTGACTACATTTCCAGTTACACTAAATCAACAATAGCATCCTACATTAATTTGTATATGCCAGTTTAACATCTTTGTAAAATAGAAGATGACAAAGAATAAAATCTGAGGAAAATGCTTATGAGGCTTTCTGTAATAAAAGTGGGTAATAAGCAAGTTGGGGGTGAATAATACCAATTTGAGGGTTTTTTTGGGGGAGGAAGAGCAGTAACTTCTGTCTCTTCCTAGTCATTTCATATAATCTGACCAATACACACTAAGAATACTTCTTCATTCTAAATGATCAGTCAGTGTAAAATGAACCTATTTCCCACTTATATATTGTACTACTATGATTTCTTTATGCATTTACCTATATTTTTTAAAATAAAAATAATTTTTGAATATTTTTAATACCACCCAGAAAAAGTGTCATTGAAAATATTAGTAACACAAAAGGCATTTGAGACTACATCTTGTGAAATCCAAACACCAATTCCTTTCTCCCAAACATTAAGAAGCATAAATCCCTTGAGCAGTTATAGTGTCCCAATGCACTAAATTTCTGCGCTTGATAACAACTATTAACAATATGAAAAATTAAAATGTGTGTAGTCCCCACATTGGTAAAATAAAGGGTTATAATTAGCAAAATTACTGAAAGCAAATGTAAGAGGTACATAGGAAATAAGTGTCAGAAAATAAAGAATTTAGATACAAAAAGACAATACATTTGTTTTTAAAATAATGGCAAAGATGTGCTAGTATGTAACTGCTCTATTCCCTCTCTAATGTGTTGCTAACTATCACACACCAGGGCTATCAATCAAGTAAGTGACAAGGGAAGTGTCAATCACAATTTTCAAAGAATGCAAGCATATAATTCACAGTTCATAATTACTTTTTTAGCAAAACTAGAAGAAAAAGTGAACTTTGAAAGTAAAAGGGGAGTGATTTTACATGTATGTCAATGAAGTATGCAGAAATAGGAACACATATGATGTTTACAATGGACAGGTCTCTTGCTTCCAATCTTGATGCAGTTTGAGGATAAAGGAACCACATCAGATCATTCAAGAGATTAAATGTATGTCTATGGGAAAACTCTTCACAGCTAGGTGTGTCACAAGTATTAGTTGCCCTAGCCCAAGCTTTAGAATCTACACATAAATGAATGTCCCTCAGTTGATTGTAATCCATGGCATTTACTTAGGCCCACTTAAAATGATAATAACTGAAATAGAATGGGGCTTTATTTAATAAGTCATCTCCTGCTACAGTGTTGTATGTATTTGTATTTCTGATCTTGATTAAGGCATTCTGTCTGTATAGCTTATTCAAAATGTAATGTATAATTAAGAAATACAGATTCATAGATAATCATATATAATAGTCAAAATTGCCCTCCCACCTGTGCAAGCTTAGTAAACATGATTCTTCCACCTGCATAGGCAGAGAGCACCAAGCCATGGACATAGTCTCATCCACTTTCCTTCCAACTCTGAGTGGGCACACAAACACCCAGGCCCAAAAATACTGTTGAAATGCTCCATAGCCAGAGTTTGTGCTGGAAGCATGACCCAGGAAACTGCACTTCAAAAGTGCTTGACTTTTATTACCTGCTATGGACTGAACCAGGAAATTCTTTCCTAAAGAAGCCATACCTCTGCCTTCCTTAACAAACAAAGCCCATCCAAGAAAATACCACTACCAAACCATGCTTAATCCTGTTCTTTTGTCTTTTTTAAGTATTTTCAGGTTTTACATAGATTTAGTCCACAAACACTGGCAGATCAATTATTGCAAGGAACTGCTTGCATCCTACTTCTGACACCAGATGATGTGGGAGTCCTATCTGTGTACTGTGGTTACCATTAATGAAAAAAGAATCTCCCTTGACCTGTTGATAGGTCAGAACATAGGTAGGAGGAGAAAATGGAACTGAATGCTGGGAGGAAGAAGGCAGAGTCAGAGGAACATCATAGAGCTGCTTCCACCAGAGACAGAGGCCTGAGAACTTTGCTGGAAAGTCACTGTCACATGGTGATACACATATTAATGGAGATGTGCTAAATTAATATGTAAGAGTTAGCAAATAAGAAGCTAAAGCTAATGGGCCAAGCAGTGATTTAAATAATACTTTCTCTGTGTGATTATTTCAGGTCTAAGATATCCAGGTGGCCAGGAACCACCAAGCAGACTCCCTCCAATAATGGGAGAGTGTTTTTATGAGGGTGGGCCAATGCCCATCTTTCAGTGGATATGCCTGCAGAGAACTTAGGAAATATGGGACAAGTCATTTCTGTGAATGGTATTGTCTTATTTAGTATTTGTGATGAGGTAAACAGGACTACTATTCTTCTATAGATATTACTGTACCTTGAAAAATAAACATCTAAAAGATGCATGACTCTAGTTCTCTGATGAGCTGTCCAGACAACCCACAGTGTGGATATAGAGAAAAGTGAAAGGCAGATTCTTTCATAGAAAGAATACTTCTACTTTTAATTTTTACATACTTTTTTTTGCTAATTTCCTTCTCAGAAGAGTTTTACTGTTACCACAAGTGTCTTGAACATTGTGTAAACTTTCCTTGGGCAGTTGAACAGATGACTATTCACCACAGAGAGAGCATCAATGACAGAGCAAGTCAATGATTTAACACAACCTTGCATTGGTTTATCAAATCTTTACCTGGGAACATGCTTGCCAACATAAGTCCATGTAGGAGATTTGCACATTGAATTCCCCAAGGCTCTCACTCTCTCTGTGACTGTTCACCATATCTCATGTCTTTGATCACCCTTTCTACATTACCCCAGCCTGTAAAGGGACACTTTCCCAGCTCTGCAAAAAAACCAAAATGGCTACTAGTGTTCCAGATGGGACACTCACATTTGAATGTCACCCACTTTCCATATACCCCAACTGTAATTGCCCATCACCAAACCTCCAGACCAGAGTGCTTCAGTCCTTTAACACTGGAAGAGAGTCTCTACTCAACCAGAGAACATACAGGAATGTTAGAGGTTGACACTGATGGCCTGCCCCCATTCAATCTGACAATTTGGTCCCCTACCATAGTCTCATCCCAAACCTCTATGAATCAAACAGCCTCAGCCTCAACATAGGGAGAACACCTCTGCGGGACCATGGGCCAATATTGCCACCAGACATGCATCCTCCGACTTAATTGGAAATATGTTTAAAATCTTTAGGCAAAGTGTGAGATGACAAAAGAGGAAACAAAAACAAAGGAATAAAGCATGTATCCAAAGATGAACTTGTAAACAAGCACCTAGGTCTATATTCACCACAAAATCAGATACCTAGCCACCAGTGTTAGTATTCTATCAGCAACAACTAAGGCAATATGTCAATACCAAAGCAATTTATCTTACTACAGCAAGACTTGACTTCCAGCACAGCTGAAGTATAACAAAAGAACTTAAAACCAACTTAATGAATTTGATTGAGGACCTGATGAAAGGTGGGGCCTACTTGTTTGTCCTGGCAACCTGGCTAACATAGCCCCAAAATAACCTCACAGAGATTGTATTAATTAAATCACTGCTTGTCACATTATCTCTAGCCTCTTATTGGCTAACTCTCACAATTTTATTTTAACCCATTTCAATTAATATGTATATCGCCATGTGGCAGTGGCTTAACAGAAAAAATTCTATTTTTTTATTAAAATTTTTTTATTGAAAATTTGTGCCTTCTCCCTGCCTCCCTTTTCCCTCCCCCTTCTCCTCCCCACCCCCTCCCTCTCCAGTCCAAAGAGCAGTCAGTGTTCCCTGCCCTGTGGGCAGTCCATGGTCCTCCCACCTCCATCCAGGTCTAGGAAGGTGAGCATCCAAACCGGCTAGGCTCCCACAAAGCCAGTGCATGCAGTAGGGTCAAAACTCAGTGCCATTGTCCTTGGCTTCTCAGTAGCCCTCATTGTCAACCATATTCAGAGAGTCTGGTTTTATCCCATGCATTTTCAGTCCCAGTCCAGCTGGCCTTGGTGAGCTCCCAATAGATCAGACCAACAATCTCAGTGGGTGGGTTCCCCCCCTTGCAGTCTTGACTTCCTTGCTCATGTTCTCCCTACATCTGTTCTTCATTTGGACCTTGGGAGCTCAGTCTATTGCTCCAATGTCGGTCTCTGTCTCTATCTCCATCCATCGCCAGGTGAAGGTTCTATGGTGATATGCAAAACATTCCATTAGTATGGCTTTAGGATCGGGCCATTTCAGGCTCTCTCTCCTCAGCTGCCCAAGGACCTAGTTGGGTACATATCTCTGGACCCCTGGGAACCCCTCTAGAGTCAAGACTCTTGCCAACCCAAAAATGGCTCCCTTAATTAAGATATATACTTCCCTGCTCCCATATCCACCCTTCCCTTATCCCAACCAAAAAGGCAACCCACTGACTGGGAGAAGATCTTCACCAATCCCACAACAGACAGAGGTCTCATCTCCAAAATATAAAAGAACTCAAGAAACTAGACCTTAAAATGCTAATTAAAACAATTAAGAAATGGGGCACTGAACTGAACAGAGAATTCTCAAAAGAAGAAGTTCAAATGGCCAAAAGATACTTAAGGTCATGCTCAACATCCTTAGTGATCAGAGAAATGCAAATTAAAACAACTTTGAGATACCATCTTACACCTGTCAGAATGGCTAAAATCAAAAACACCAATGATAGTTTTTGCTGGAGAGGATGTGGAGTAAGGGGTACACTCATCCATTGCTGGTGGGAATGCAAACTTGTGCAACCACTTTGGAAAGCAGTGTGGTGGTTTCTCAGGAAATTCGGGATCAACCTACCCCTGGACCCAGCAATACCACTCTTGGGAATATACCCAAGAGATGCTCTATCATACTTAAAAAGTATTTATTCAACTATGTTAATAGCAGCATTATTTGTAATAGCCAGAACTTGGAAACAACCTAGGTGCCCCTCAATGGAAGAATGGATAAAGTGTGGAATATATACATATCAGAGTACTAGTCAGCGGTGAAAAACAATAACATCTTGAATTATGCATGCAAATGGATGGAAACAGAAAACACTATCCTGACTGAAGTAACCCAGATCCAAAAAGATGAACATGGGATGTACTCACTAATAATTGGTTTTTAGCCATAAAGGACATTGAGCCTATAATTTGTGATCCTAGAGAAGCTAAATAAGAAGGTGAACCCAAAGAACAACATATAGTTATCCTCATGGATATTGAAAGTAGACAAGATTGCTGGGAAAATATTGGGAACTGTGGGGTGAGGTGGGATGGGGGAAAAGGGCGATGGGGAGAGAAAAGTGAGAAAGGGAAGATGGGGAGAGCTTGGGGGAATGGGATGGTTGGGATAAAAAATTTTTATTTTTATTTTTTTTAAATTGATTAATTAAATTATAATATCAAAAGAATAAAAAGAAAATCTACAAAATTATAGAAAGTATTTACAAATCATATACTGAATAAAAGATTACTAATTCAAATTCATAAAGAGCTAATATATGCATTTCATTTTATCTGTAATTATCATCAAGCATTAACTCTTACTTATTTATATCAGTGCTTTTCTGTAAGTCATTTCTCCAAAAGCCAGAAGCAGCTTCTGTTCTGATGTGAATCTTTTTTTTTCCTTTTTCTTTTTTTTATTGAAAAAAAAATCCCTGCTTGCTCCCAGCCTCACATTTCCCTCCCCCTCATCCCGCCCCTCTCCCCCTCCCCCCACTCCTCTCCCCCTCCCTCTCCAGTCTGAAGAGCAGTCAGGGTTCCCTGCCCTGTGGAAAGTCCAGGGTCTTCTCCCCTCCATCCAGGTCTAGGAAGGTGAACATCCAAACTGCCTAGGCTCCCACAAAGGCAGAACATGAAGTAGGAACAAAACCCCATGCCATTGTCCTTGGCTTCTCATCAGCTCTCGTTGTCCGCCATGTTCAGAGAGTATGGTTTTATCCCATGCTTTTTTTAGTCACAGTCCAGCTGGCCTTGGTTAGCTACCAATAGATCAGCCCCACTGTCTCGGTGGATGGGCACACCTCTCGTGGTCCTGACTTCCATGCTCATGTTCTCCCTCTTTTCTGTTTCTCATTGGGACTTTGGGAGCTTAGTCCGATGCTCCAGTGTGGGACTCTGTCTCTATCTCCATCCATCGCTAAATGAAGGTTCTATGGTGATATGCAAGATATTCATCATTATGGTTATAGAATAGGGTCATTTCAGGTTCCCTATCCTCAGCTGCCCAAGGAACTAACTGGGGACATTGCCCTGGGCAACTGGGCTTCACTATAGGTTCATGTCTCTTACCAACCCTAAGGTGGTTCCCTTAATTAAGTTATGTAATTCCCTGCTCCTCTATCCAACCTTGTTTAATCCCCAATCATCCCGTTTCCCCAAATTCCCCCCATCCTCCCCTTCTCACTTTTCTCTCGCCATCTCCCCTTACCCATATCCCACCCCACCCCCAAGGTCCCATTTTTTGCCCAGCAATCTTGTCTATTTCCCATAGCAAGGATAATAACCATATGTTTTTCTTTGGGTTTACCTTCTTATTTAGCTTCTTTAGGATCACAAATTATAGACTCAGTGACCTATATTTATGGCTAGAAACCAATTATGAGTGCGTATCCCATGATCCTCTTTTTGGGTCTGGATTACCTCACTCAGGATAGTGTTTTCTATTTCCATCCATTTACATGCAAAATTTGAGAAGTCATTGTTTTTTATGGCAGAGTAGTACTCTAATGTGTATATATTCCACACTTTCTTCATCCATTCTTCCATTGAAGGACATCTAGGTTGTTTCCAGGTTCTAGCTATTACAAATAATGCTGCTATGAACATAGCTGAACAAATGCTTTTGTCATATGATAGGGTACCTCTTGGGTATATTCCCAAGAGTGGTATTGCTGGGTCCAGGGGTAGGTTGATTCCAAATTTCCTGAGAAACCGCCACACTGATTTCCAAAGTGGTTGCACAAGTTTGCATTCCCACCAGCAATGGATGAGGGTACCCCTTTCTCCACAACCTCTCCAGCAAAGGCTATCATTGGTGTTTTTGATTTTAGCCATTCTGACAGGTGTAAGATGATATCTCAAAGTTGTTTTGATTTGCATTTCCCTGATCTCTAAGGAGGTTGAGCATGACCATAAGTATATTTTGGCAATTTGAACTTCTGTAAAGAATTCTCTCTTCAGTTCAGTGCCCCATTTTTTAATTGGGTTAATTAGCATTTTAAAGTCTAGTTTCTTGAGTACTTTATATATTTTGGAGATCAGACCTTTGACTGTTGCAGGGTTGGTGAAGATCTTCTCCCAGTCAGTAGGCTGCCTTTTTGTCTTAGTGACAGTGTCCTTTGCTTTACAGAAGCTTCTCAGTTTCAGTAGGTCCCATTTATTCAATGTTGCCCTTAATGTCTGTGCTGCTGGGGTTATACTTACGAAACGATCTCCTGTGCCCATCTGTTGTAGGGTACTTCCCACTTTCTCTTCTATCAGGTTCAGTATGTTCGGACTGATATTGAGGTCTTTGATCCATTTGGACTTGAGTTTTGTGCTTGGTGATAGATAAGGGTCTATTTTCATTCTTCTACAGGTTGACATTCAGTTGTGCCAGCACCATTTGTTGAAGATGCTTTCTTTATTCCCTTGTATACTTTTAGCTCCTTTATCGAAAATGAGGTGTTTATAGGTTTGTGGGCTAAAGACCGGGTCTTCTATATGATTCCATTGGTCGACTTCTCTGTTTTTATGCCAGTACCACGCTGTTTTCATTACTGTAGCTCTGTAATAGAGTTTGAAGTCAGGGATTGTAATGCCTCCAGAAGTTCCTTTATTGTATAGAATTGTTTTGGCTATCCTGGGTTTTTTGTTTTTCCATATAAAGTTGATTATTGTCCTCTCAAGATCTGTGAAGAATTTTGATGGGACCTTGATGGGGATTGCACTGAATCTATAAATAGCCTTTGGTAGAATTGCCATTTTTACTATGTTGATCCTCCCAATCCAAGAGCAAGGGAGATCCTTCCATTTTCTGGTATCCTCTTCAATTTCTTTCTTCAATGTTTTAAAGTTATTGTCAAATAGATCTCTCACTCCCTTGGTTAGAGTTACCCCAAGATATTTTATGCTGTTTGTGGCTATCGTGAAAGGTGATGATTCTCTGATTTCCCGCTCAGCTTCCATATCATTTGGGCATAAGAGGGCGACTGATTTTTTGGAGTTGATCTTGTATCCTGCCACATTACTAAAGGTGTTTATCAGCTGTAGGAGTTCTTTGGTGGAGTTTTTGGGGTTGCTTATGTACACTATCATATCATCTGCAAATAACGAAAGTTTAACTTCTTCCTTTCCGATTCGAATCGCCTTGATCCCCTTATGTTGTCTTATTGCTATTGCTGAAACTTCAAGCACTATATTGAAGAGGTATGGAGAGAGTGGACAGCCTTGTAGTGTTCCTGATTTTAGTGGGATGGCTTTGAGTTTCTCTCCGTTTAATTTGATGTGACCTGTCGGCTTGCTGTAAATAGTTTTTATTATATTTAGGTATGACCCTTGTATCCCTAATCTCTCCAAGACTTTTATCATAAAGGGATGTTGAATTTTGTCAAATGCTTTTTCTGCATCTAATGAAATGATCATATGGTTTCTTTCTTTCAGTTTATTAATATGATGGATTACATTGATAGATTTTCGTATGTTGAACCAGCCCTGCATCTCTGGGATGAAGCCTACTTGATCATAATGGATAATTTTTCTAATGTGTTCTTGGATTCGGTTTGCCAGTATTTTGTTTAGGATTTTTGCATCGATGTTCATGAGTGAGATTGGCCTATAATTCACTTTCTTGGTTGAGTCTTTGTGCGATTTTGGTATCAGAGTAACTGTAGCTTCATAAAAGGAATTTGGCAATGACTCTTCTGTTTCTATGCTGTGAAATACATTAAGGAGTATAGGTATTAGGTTTTCTTGGAAGTTCTGGTAGAATTCCGCATTGAAACCATCTGGTCCTGGGCTTTTTTTGGTAGGGAGGTTTTTGATAACCGCTTCTAATTCTTCGCGACTAACAGGTCTATTTAGATTGTTCACCTGTTCCTGGTTTAACTTTGGTATATGGTATTTATCTAAAAAGTGTCCATTTCTTTTAGATTTTCTAGTTTTGTGGCATACAGGCTTTTGTAATAAGATCTAATGATTCTCTGAATTTCCTCTGTGTCTGTGGTTATGTCCCAATTTTCATTTCTGATCTTATTAATTTGCAAATTCTCTCTCTGCCATTTGATTAGTTTGGATAGGGGTTTATCAATCTTGTTGATTTTCTCCAGGAATCAGCTTTTTGTTTCATTGATTCTTTGGATTGTTTTCTGTGTTTCTATTTTATTGATTTCGGCCCTCAGTTTGATTATTTCCAGTCTTCTACTCCTCCTAGGTGAGTCTGCTTTTTTTTTCTAGAGCTTTCAGGTGGGCTGTTAAGTCTCCAATGTGTGCTTTCTCCGTTTTCTTTAAATGGGCACTTAGTGCTATGAACTTTCCTCTTAGCACTGCTTTCATTGTGTCCCATAAGTTTCAATATGTTGTTTCTTTATTTTCATTGATTTCCAGGAAGACTTTAATTTCTTTCTTTATTTCTTCCTTAATCCAGGTGTGGTTCAGTAGTTGACTGTTCAGTTTCCATGAATTTGTAGGATTTTTGGGGGTAGCCTTGTTGTTAAATTCTAATGTTAATCCATGGTGATCTGATAAAACACAGGTGGTTACTAATATTTTTTTGTAATTGTGGATGTTTGCTTTGTTACCGACTATGTGGTCAATTTTTGAGAAGGTTCCATGGGCTGCAGATAAGAAGGTATATTCTTTCCTATTTGGGTGGAATGTTCTATAGATGTCTGTTAAGTCCATTTGCTTCATTACCTCCATTAATGCTCTTTTTTAAAAAAAAATATTTATTTATTTATTTATTATGTATTTAATATTCTGTCTGTCCATTAATCCTCTTATTTCTCTGTTAGGTTTCTGTCTGATTGACCTGTCCATTGGTGAGAGAGGAGTGTTGAAGTCTCCTACTACTAATGTGTGTGGTTTGATGGCTGCCTTGAGTTTTAGCAATGTTTCTTTTATGTACGTGGGTGCTTTTATATTAGGGGCATAGATATTCAGGATTGAGACTTCATCCTGATGAACTGTTCCTGT
>JABTXL010001088.1:8383701-8395799 GCA_025134845.1 Neodon shergylaensis | reverse complement strand
GCATAGATATTCAGGATTGAGACTTCATCCTGATGAACTGTTCCTGTTATGAGTATAAAATGCCCCTCTCCCTCTCTTCTGATTGATTTAAGTTTGAAGTCAACTATGTTAGAGATTAGTATGACCACACCTGCTTGTTTCTTAGGTCCATTTGCTTGATAAGCCTTTTCCCAGCCCTTTACTCTGAGTAGGTGCCTGTCTTTGTGGTTGAGGTGTGTTTCTTGTAAACAGCAGAATGTTGGATCCTGTTTTCTTATCCAATCTCTTAGCCTGTGCCTTTTTATAGGTGAGTTGAGTCCATTGACATTAAGTGATATTAATGACCAGTGGTTGTTCACTCCGGTCACTTTTCTAGTAGTAGAGATTGTGTGTTTCCCTTCTTTGAGTTGTGCTGGTGAAGGGTCTCTAGATGTCTGAGTTATTGTGGTCATTTTTGGACTCCTTGGTTAGTGATTTTCCTTCTATTACTTTCTGTAAGTCTGGATTTGTGGCTACGTATTGTTTAAATTTGTTTTATCCTGGAAAGTTTTATTTTCTCCATTTATAGTTAACGAAAGCTTAGCTGGGTATAGTAGTCTGGGCTTGCATCCATAGTCTCTAGTGTCTGCAGTACATCTATCCAGTACCTTCTGGCTTTCATGGTTTCCATGGATAAGTCAGGTGTAAGTCTGATAGGTTTACCTGGATAAGTAACTTGGCCTTTTTCCTTTGCAGCTCTTAATATTCTTTCTTTATTCTGTATGCTTTGTGTTTTGATTATTATATGGCGAAGAGATTTTTTTTTGATCCAACCTCTTTGGTGTTCTGTATTCTTCTTGAACCTTCATAGATATATCTTTCTTTAGGTTGGGAAAGTTTTCTTCTATAATTTTATTAAATATATTTTCTGGACCGTTGAGCTGCACTTCTTCTCCTTCTTCTCCTCCTATTATTGTTAGGTTTGGTCTTTTTATTTTGTCCCAGATTTCCTGAATGTTTTGTGATGAGAACTTGTTGGACTTGCTGTTTTCTTTGATCAGTGTGTTTATTTTCTCTATGCTATTTTCAGAATCTGAGATTCTTTCTTTTATCTCTTGTATTCTGTTGGTTATGCTTGTTTCTGTAGTCTTTGTTTGTTTACTTAAATTTTTCACGTCCAGCTGACCCTCTGTTTGTGTTTTCTTCTTTGCCTCCATTTCAGTTTTGAAGTCTTGAACTGTTTCCATTATCTGTTTGATTGTTTTTCCTTGGTTTTCTAGGGTATCATTCACTGATTTATTCAATTCTTCAAACTTCCTGTTATATTCCTCATCCATTTCTATAAGGGCGTTCTTCACATGCTGTTTAAGGGCATCAATCACTTTCATAAAGTCAATTTTTTCTACTTCTTCTTGATTAAGGTGTTCATGTCCTCCTGTTGTGAGGTCGCTGGGTTCTGGTGGTTTCATGTTGCTTTTCAGATTGTTGGGTGAATTCTTGCATTGGCGCCTGCCCATCTCTTCCTCCGAACGCTCCCCTATGGATCTTCTTTAACAGGATCAGGTCTCCTTGCCTACTGATGTACCTTCCCAGTGATGGCTCTCCCCAGTGATAGCTCTCCTGGTGCCGAGGTCAGATCTCCGTGCCCAATGATGGCTCTCCCCAATGCTGGCTCTCCTGGCACTGAGATCAGGTCTCCGTGCTGGTTGGATAGCTCATAAACAAAGCGACTACCTTGCTTGGTGCAGGCAGGCTATTGAAACAAAGGAACTCCCGCCCACCCGGGTGCCCTGAGGATTCGGACCCAGCATCCAGACAGGCTGAGCTGGGTGATGTTATGTGCCCACAGAGGGCAGAGGGGCCGAAGAGGGGAGGGTTCTGGATGCAAGCTGGGTGGGATAGGAAGAAAGAGGCAGTATGCAGGGAGTAGAGGCCCTGTAGAGAGCCCAGGAAGGACAGGGGGTTGAGGAACTTCCGAGTTCCCTGTCCCAGGCTGATGCCAAGGGGTCAGCAACTCACCCCGTGCTGGCTCTCCTGGCGCCGAGATCAGGTCTCCCTTTTATTTTTATTTTATTTTTTATTTTTACTTATAAATTTCTACCTATTCCCCTCCTCGTATTTCCCTTACCCTCCCCCCTTACCACATCCCCCTCCCTTTCCTGCTCCAGTCCAAAGACCAGTCAGGGTTCCCTGTCCCGTGAGAAGTCCAAGGTCCTCCTCCCTCCATCCAGGTCCAGGAACGTGAGCATCCAAACAGACTAGGCTTCCACAAACCAGTACATGCAGTAGGATCAAAACCCAGTGCCATTGTTCTTGGCTTCTTATTCAGCTCTCCTTGTCAGACATGTTCAGAAGATCCCCTCAGTGGGAGAATGGATAAAGAAAGTGTGGAATATATACATATTAGAGTACTGCTCAGCGGTAAAAAAACAATGACATCTTGAATTTTCATGCAAATGAATGGAAATAGAAAACACTATCCTGAGTGCCGTAACCCAGACCCAAAAAGATGAATATGGTATGTACTCACTTATAAGTGGATTCTAGCCATAAATAAAGGATATTGAGCCTATAATCTGTGATCCTAGAGAAGCTAAACTAGAAGGTGAACCCAAAGGAGAAAATATGTAGTTATTCTCCTGGATATTGGAAGGAGACAAGATTGCCAGGCAAAAATTTGAAACTTGGGGGTGTGGGTGGGGGTAAGGGCATATGGGGAGAAAAAAAGTGAAAAGTAGGGGATAGCGAGAACTTGGGGGAATGGGATGTTTGGGATGGAGGAAGGGTGGATATGGGAGCAGGGAAGTATATATCTTAATTAAGGGAGCCATTTTAGGGTTGGCAAGATACTTGACTCTAGAGGTGTCCCCAGGTGTCCATGGATGTGTCCCAAGCAAGATCTTTGGACAGCTGAGAAGAGGGATCCTGAAATGGCCCTATTCTATAACCATACTGATGAATATCTTGCATATCACCATAGAACCTTCATCTGGCAATGGAGGCAGCTAGAGACAGAGACCGACATTGGTGCACTGGACTGAGCTCCCAAGGTCCAAATGAGGAGCAGAAGGAGGAAGAACATGAGCAAGGAAGTCAGGACTGCAAGGGGTCTGCCCACCCACTGAGACGGGGTGGGGGGGCACTGATCTAATGGGAGCTCACCAAAGCAAGCTGTACTGGGACTGATGGAGCATATGATCAAATTGGACTCTATATTTCACTTCTTAACGTCTATAGTTTAATTCATGGGGACTCATATTTGTAAAAGAAATATAACTAAAGCTTAATTCACACACTTTCTTTTAGACATTTCAGCATCCCACTTTCTCCAATCTATCAATGTAATCCATCATTTAAATAAACTGAAAGAAAAAAAACCATATGATCATTTCATTAGATGCTGAGAAAGCATTTGACAAAATTCAACATCCCTTTATGATAAAAGTCTTGGAGAGATTAGGGATGCAAAGGTCATACCTAAATATAATAAAAGCTATTTGCAGCAAACCGACAGCTCACATCAAATTAAACAGAGAGAAACTCAAAGCCATCCCACTAAAATCAGGAACACTACAAGGCTGTCCACTCTCTCCATACTTCTTCAATATAGTGCTTGAAGTTCTATCAATAGCAATGAGACAACATAAGGGGATCAAAGGGATTCGAATTGTAAAGGAAGAAGTTAAACTTTCGTTATTTGCAGATGATGTGATAGTGTACATGAGCGACCCCAAGAACTCCACCAAAGAACTCCGACAACTGATAAACACCTGTAGTAGCGTGGCAGGATACAAGATAAATTCCAAAAAATCAGTTGCCCTTTTATACACAAAGGATAAGGAAGCAGAAAGGGAAATCAGAGAAACATCACCTTTCACGATAGCCACAAACAGCATAAAATATCTTGGGGACACCCTAACCAAGGATGTGAAGTATCTATTTGACAAGAATTTTAAGTCCTTGAAGAAAGAAATTGAAGAGGATACCAGAAAATGGAAGGATCTCCCTTGCTCTTGGATTGGGAGAATAAAAGCAATTTAAAGCACGCCGACAGCTAACATCAAATTAAACGGAGAGAAACTCAATGCCATCCCACTAAAATCAGGAACACGACAAGGCTGTCCACTCTCTCCATACCTTTTCAAAATAGTGCTTGAAGTTCTAGCAATAGCAATGAGACAACATAAGGGAACCAAAGGGATTCGAATTGTAAATGAAGAAGTTAAACTTTCATTATTTGCAGATGATATGATAGTGCACATGAGCGACCCCAAACACTCCACCAAAGAACTCCTACAGCTGATAAACACCTTTCGTAGCGTGGCAGGATACAAGATCAATTCCAAAAAATCAGTTGCCCTTTTATACACAAAGGATAAAGAAGCAGAGAGGGAAATCAGAGAAGCATCATCTTTCACGATAGCCACAAATAGCATAAAATATCTTGGGGTAACTCTAACCAAGGATGTGAAGGATCTATTTGACAAAAACTTTAAGTCCTTGTAGAAAGAAATTGAGGAGGATACCAGAAAATTGAAGGATCTCCCTTGCTCTTGGATTGGGAGGATCAACATATAAAAAATGACAATTCTACCAAGGGCAATTTATAGATTCAATGCAATCCCCATTAAAATCCCATCGAAATTCTTCACAGAAATTGAGAGGACATTAATCAACTTTATATGGAAAAACAAAAAACCCAGGATAGCCAAAACAATCTTATACAATAAACGAACTTCTGGAGGCATTGCCATCCCTGACTTCAAACTCTATTACAGAGCTTCAGTATTGAAAACAGCTTGGTATTGGCATAAAAACAGAGAAGCCGATCAATGGAATAGAGTAAAAGACCCAGATTTTAACCCACAAACCTATGAACACCTCATTTTCGATAAAGGAGCTGAAAGTATTCAATGGAAGAAAGAAAGCATCTTCAACAAATGGTGCTGGCAGAACTGGTTCAACCTGTAGAAGAAAAATAGATCCATATCTATCGCCATGCACAAAACTCAAGTCCAAATGGATTAAAGACCTCAATATCAGGCTGAACACACTGAACCTGATAGAAGAGAAAGTGGGAAGTACTCTACAACATATGGGCACAGGAGATCACTTCCTATGCATAACCCTAACAGCACAGACATTAAGGGCAACATTGAATAAATGGGACCTCCTGAAACTGAGAAGCTTCTGTGAAGCAAAGGACGCTGTCACTAAGACAAAAAGGCCACCTACTGACTGGGAGAAGATCTTCACCAACTCTGCAACTGACAAAGGTCTGATCTCCAAAAAATATAAAGAACTCAAGAAACTGGACTTTAAAATGCTAATTAACTCAATTAAGAAATGGGGCACTGAACTGAACAGAGAATTCTCAACAGAAGAAGTTCAAATGGCCAAAAGACACTTAAGGTCATGCTCATCCTCTTTGGTGATCAGGGAAATGCAAATTAAAACAGCTTTGAGATACCATCTTACACCTGTCAGAATGGCTAAAATCAAAAACACCAATGATAACCTTTGCTGGAGAGGTTGTGGAGGAAGGGGCACACTCATCCATTGCTGGTGGGAATGAAAACTTGTGAAACCACTTTGTAAATCAGTGTGGCAATTTCTCAGGAAATTTGGGATCAACATACCCCAAGATTCAATAATACCACTCTTGGGAATATACCCAAGAGATGCCCTATCATATGACAAAAGCATTTGTTCAACTATGTTCATAGCAGCATTATTTGTATTAGCCAGAACCTGGAAAAAACCTAAATGTCCTTCAGTGGAAGAATGGACGAAGAAAGTGTGGAATATATACATATTAGAGTACTACTCCGCGGTAAAAACAATGACATCGTGGATTTTGCATGCAAATGGATGGAAATAGAAAACACAATTCTGAGTGAGGTAACCCAGACCCAAAAAAATGAACATGGGATGTACTCACTCATAATTGTTTTCTAGACATAAATAAAGGACATTGAACCTATGATTTGTGATCCTAAAGAAGCTAAATAAGAAGGTGAACCCAAAGAAAAACATCGTCATCTGCCTGGATATGAGCCTTCAACTGGCGATGGATGGAAATAGAGACAGAGACCCACATTGGAGCAATGGACTGAGCTCCCAAGGTCCAAATGAGGAGCAGAACGAGGGAGAACATGAGCACGGAAGTAAGGACCACGAGGGGTGCACCCACCCACTGAGACAGTGGGGCTGATCTATTGGGAGCCCACCAAGGCAAGCTGGACTGGGACTGAATAAGCATGGGTTAAAACCGGATTCTCTGAACATGGCGGACAATGAAGGCTGATGAGTAGCCAAGGACAATGGCATAGCTTTGGATCCTACTGCTTTAACTGGCTTTGTGGGAGCCTAGCCTGTTTGGATGCTCACCTTCCTAGACCTGGATGGAGGGGGGAGGACCTTGGACTTTCCACTGGGCAGGGAATCCATACTGCTCTTCAGTCGGAGACGGGGGTGGGGGGTGGGGAGGGGGGGAGGCGGGGGAATGGAGTGGGGAGAGGGGGAGAGAAGTGGGGAGAGGGGGAGGGAAATGGGAGGTAGGGAGGAGGCAGAAATTTTTTCAAAATAAATAAATAAATAAATAGAAAGAAAGCAACCCTAGAAATCTAAGGCTGAAATGAAAAAAAAAAATAACCACACTACGTGACAATAACATAGAGAAATTTATGCACATATACAAAGACATAACAACAGAGACACAAGCATACATAGCAACACAGATATACATGTTTGCAAGCACATATAAAGAAATATGAAGAACATACACAAAGGCACATAAAGAGACATGTATTGACAAACACTCACAGGCAGATATACATAAAAAACTCCCATATAGAAACACATAGATACGAGTCAAATTTATGCTCACTTCTAAAAACAGATAGTGATGCAGCTATACTGAAGCACACAGCAAACACACACACACACACACACACACATATATATATATATATGTATATATACCAACACAGATATAGACCCAGATGCAAACAAACACACAAGCATACATGCATACAAAGTGAGAAATCTCCATTCACAAAAGAAATATGCATGTATGCACAAAATTGAATCTCAACACAGTTTCTTCTGTAAATACTCTCAGAGTTATATGTGAGGTCCCCAGAGTCTACGTGGAGGAAGAATCAGTTAAGGAAACTTAGGGAAAACATCACATTCAGTAACTTACCACATATGTGACAATTAACAAAGGAGTGTTCATCTTATCAACATGGAGAACATTAATAACTAAGGACTGATTTGTTCTCAATATTAGTGTGGGATGATATTTATTCATGTGTTTTGTAGCAATCACTAATTTCCATTGATAATTAGTTTCTTCTCCGTCATTGTCTGTATTGGAATTTTATATCAAAGTCTAGATTTATTTACACAGCAGAAAAATGTTCAGAAATTTTTCTATATGTTGAATATTTCTTAAAATACTAGATTTGGGCATCTGAGATAGTCTATGCACTATGACATTGATGACACCAAACATAATCTCATAAAAGAAACTCTACCTTCAAGAATTTAATATCAGATTTTTTCCTATTGTCCAGTGACTGTTTATCTTATTGAGGAATCTCATGCACTTCATGGGCACAGCATCACAGCACTGTATACATCATAACTGCTCTGACTAAAGGCCATGTCAAAACTCTGTACCATTAGTCATTCCAATGAGGAATTGAGTGAGAACTTCTTCAGTGTCTGACACTTAGAAGCTGATACTTCTAAACTTCATCTACCTAGTCTTGCCAGGTATTCCTCTGAGTATTTGAGATTGGTCCAAGTAAGGTCAAAATTTTAAAAAGCATAAATCTCAGCAGGTTAATTTGCAAAAGTTAACATCCCAAGGGATGAGTCAATTGTGAAGTCTCTATTTCTTATAGAGACATCCGACCTTCTGTGAGGTGGTGACCCATATTCTTTGTATACCTAGTGATTCTCACATTCTAAAACACACAGTCAGAGAACTGTCTGTGTGACCATAAATGAAAAATAAACTGTGGATGATGTCATAATTTGGTTATCATATACTTCAGGTCTTGACAAGTATAAATGCATGTAGACTATGATCATATTCATTTTTTTTAACTTTTATTGATTCTTTGTGGATTTCACATCATGCATTCCCATCCCACTTATCTCCCTTTCCCCTCACAACCATTCTCTGCCTTTGTAAACTTCCCTGAAAACAAAACCCAATTTAAAAGAAAAACCAAACAAAACAAAGAAACAAAACAAAACTGGAATAAAAACAGCGCAAGAAACAAGAAACAAAGGAAAGAAAAAAGAAAAGGAAAGGAATCTTGTTGTAGTAGTTGTGTTTTTTTTTTTTTGGATTTTTTCGAGACAGGGTTTTTCCGTAGTTTTTTTTTTTTTTTTTTTTGGTTCCTGTCCTGGAACTAGCTCTTGTAGACCATGCTCGCCTCAAACTCACAGAGATCTGCCTGCCTCTGCCTCATGAGTGCTGGGATTAAAGGCGTGCGCCAACACCACCCGGCTGTGATCATATTCATAAAGTCAAAGTAGACTGTATATTTAATATAACTTTTCTTCAATTATGAGAGAAATTGAGCACCATCTTCATTGTCTGAGATGGGCATCCCAACCCAGTTCTAGTTCAAGCGAAGCATGAAAGGAATCATGGCCAGAACTAAAGATTCATCATTGTGGGCCATCTGATACAGAGAGGGAACCTGACCACAATCACTTAGGATAGGAGGGACAGGTGCATAGATAAGCTGAATCAATGACCTGCAGTGCATGGGTAAGCTGAATGAACACAGGGAGCAGCTAACATAGCATGCACTCCTAAGAACTTACAAACACTGTTCTGCCAAGTGTTCTAGAAAACCCCCTCATTTGTTAATATTTCTCATCTCTGTTACACACAAGAAAATGTAAAAGCCCCATCAAGTCTCTGAATAGTAGCCTATAACCTCACATTTTGACATCCATGTGTGGCCATTATCTTCCTCACCCTTTTCTTACCATCTGGGAATAGTACAAATGAAGACAAGGATTTCTATCAAAAACATCCAAAAATACTAACCTGCTGAGATTTGTAGAGACCTGTGACTAATCTTATTATGACAGATGTTGTTCAATAAGGTCCTCTAAGCTCCATAATACACCTGATCTTGTCATTACAGACATAATTAGGGAGAGTTCCTTTATTTTGTTCAGATCAAATGAATGAGACTGTGTAATTGTGACCCAATATTATAGCACTCCTGCTGGTAATTGAAATACTAGTGACATATTTGGTAAAAGATCAGGGTTCTTGCTACATCACCAGTGCAAAATATCAAGAACAGAGGAAACTGGCAGTTTTTAGTTTGTGTTCTATAAAAGGCAGCAGTGTTTATTATGAACAGAGATCTACATATGATTATTTATAGTAAAAGGAAGGATTATACCATACTGGACAATATTCCCAACCTCCCTCAATAATTGAAGCAAATGTTGCATGTTGTGAGTTTGGAAAGACATAAGTTGCTGAAAGGTTAAAAATACTTTAAAAGTTCATGAAAGTAAATCTCCCATAAATAAGTTGAGCCATTTGCAACTTTCACAGAAAATTCTATGCATCTCTGGTTTTTTAGTGCTTACACAATGGATAAATAAAATGTACAGGCTTTAGTGATACAGAAAACCTTATCATATATTCAGTCTGAAATAATTGAGCAATATTAAAAGTACACATAATGCATTAGCCAAGATTCAGGTAAGTTTTATGAAACAAACGTAACTAGAGGAGGCATTCAAGGAATTACTGGTAAGTGCACAGTGGTCTTTTAAGGGTAATGTTTGGTTCCTGTACTAATAATTCTTTCATATTTAGTGGACAATATAGTTAATATCTTCCCTCATGTCTACCATCACTATCTTGTATTTTTATGTTTCTGGTTTATCTATTAAAGATACAAAATGTTCTTTAAATATTTAATTTTTAATACATGTAACCATCAGACTACATTTGGTAAATAAATGGAATTGTGTGTATGGACATGGGAAACACTCATATAGACAATAAAAGGGAATGGATTTCACAATTTTCAGTAAAACTGGTTTTTATTTGCCCCTGGCCTTGAAGGCATAATGACACACCTACTCCATTTCATAAATGCAGCGATTAAGAGCCTAAACCACAATATTGTCCAAGTATTTAATGCTTACATAGATATGTTCGATGTAATTGTACCTGGTATATCTGAACAACTTAAATTTTCTTGTACAGAGCACTTTTTATCTACATTTCCAGTTATGAACTCACAACACTGGCATGCAATTGAGAACTATGTACATCTGAAAATTACAGTGAGATTTGTTTGTGCCAGTATTACAAGCTGGTAATGAACAATAATATAAAGTGTGTTATGTATGGAAAATATTTATATATTTTTATAATATAAATAGTCAACAATACCATTTTGTGTTCAGGTTTACCCTTAAATAATATTAACTAATAATAATAATAAATAATATGTCTTCTTACACAATACCTATCATATGAAAAATAAACAACGAACTCAAACATTCGCTTTCATACTGAATGATGCATTCAGAATTAAAAGCAATCTATTTTCTATTTTGATTTCTTACCATTGTGGTATCTTTATAAATAAGTGTTATTTACATCTACATGTTGAAATAAAAAAACAATCTTAAAATATTTGCTATTACCTTACAAAAAATGCCATCAAAAGTTTCATTAATACTCAACAGGAACTTGTGATAAGAACTTATGGAAGTGAAATATTAACTCCTGCACACTAAACATTAGGAATTATCACTGATTTGAGTTCTGCGGGTGGCATAGTGATCAATGTGCTATATTTGAAAAGAAAAATCAACAATGCACAAAGTCAAAAGTGCATAGTGCACAAATTGATAAAAGACAAAGCTATAATTAGTAAAATTATTGAGAGAAAAATAAGACATAAATTAAATAGTGTTGACAGTGAGTAACCAGTTTAGATCTATAGAGAAGAGATGCGTGCTTCTTAAATAATGGCAAAGAGCTAGTAGGTAACACTCTCAAGTGTTGAAAAGTATCACATGCTGCAGCTGCCACTCAGGTCAGTGAAAAGAAAGTAAGCAGACACCACTATTAGTGACATCTCATATTTCAAAGAATGCAAACATATCATTTATACAACAAAAATTCTTACTTTAAAGAAACAGTGAACATTGTCCTATGGAAATAAAGGCCTGTGGTTGTACATATATTTCTGAACCCCTATGAAATATTTATGATGACATTAACATAGACAATTCAAAGAAACTTACTGTATATTCAGAATGTGGTTGAAATAATCTTTCTCCACAGGCTGCTGCTCTGTTATAAGGAAGAAGACACAACCTCTCACCAAATCTTCGTCCTTGTCTTTATTCTCATTTATTCTCCAAAAACACCTGGGTTGAGTGAACCTGGACACAAGAAGTGGAATGTTCAGGAAAAAAAAGAGAAAAATCAAAGCAAACATCTTTGTCCTCCTTGAAGCCTGGGCACTGTGTGTGGTGAAATGCTCTTCAGATCAGCACATTATATGGGTACCCATATTTTCCCACCTGCTTTTATTTCTGCAGAAGCCAAAGAAGAGGCTATTTGTGTATTCACGATTCCTTTATTTCCCAGTTGATTCCTCACCTCTGGGGAATCTTGGAAACTTTCTTCCCCTATGGCTATGCACCTGATATGCATGTGATCCAAATTTAGCTCAGAAATATATGAGGAGAATTCAGGTAGTTTCATGACATCATTTAATTTTGTGAAAATTATGGCTCCATGGGGGATATCATTTTGAGCAAAATTTTGGGCCATGACTGCCAGAACAATATTTTTATGTTAATGCCTTTAAAAATGATGTCAGTGGCTTTCATTAGATGATCCATATTGAGACAGGTAGGACACAAAAAGTGAAAATTCCTAGTTGCACACTGGGAATTTTTTCACAAAATCCTTGTCAGGGAACAACAGTTCCATGGTTAAAGAAACTGAGTTTCGTTTTTTGAGCTCCTGCACTAAGGCTACCCAGGCAGAGCAGTGAGTGCCTGCCTGCTGGGCAGGACTCAAGGTCCACAGTAAGGGAGCCCAGCACCCCCACCTT
>JABTXL010001088.1:8362447-8383691 GCA_025134845.1 Neodon shergylaensis | reverse complement strand
TCAAGGTCCACAGTAAGGGAGCCCAGCACCCCCACCTTGTGATCCTGACTCTCCTGTGCTCTCCTGGACCCCGCCCCGCCTGACACTTTCTCCCTTTTGTCCCCGGAGCTGCGGCCTTCTTGATGGGTGAGTGTGTGTGATCCAGGGGCAGTCTGTCCCAGGGGAGAGCACAACCTCCCCTCCCCCTGCTCCTTTGGCAGGGCCTTCTTTCTTACTCACTACTCAGCCCCCCAGCACCCTTCCCCCAACCCTGCCCTGCTGTAAGCTAGGATTGGTGCTCCACAACAGTTTTGAGCTCCTGCACTAAGGCTACCCAGGCAGAGCAGTGAGTGCCTGCCTGCCAGGCAGGACTCAAGGTCCACAGTAAGGGAGCCCAGCACCCACACCTTGTGATCCCGGCTCTCCTGTGCTCTCCTGGACCCCGCCCCGCCTGCCACTTCCTTCCTTTTGTCCCCGGAGCATTGAGCCACCAGGAGGCCCGGTTTAGGTGCTGAGAAGTGCCATCTGGAAGGCCTGCCTGCAGCAAGCAAGGCAGGCCCTTTGTTTACGAGCTACCCAAGCAGCACAAGCCGCAGGGAGACCCATTCCCAGCACCAGGAGAGTCATCACTGGGGAACTGGGAGAGCCATCACTGGGGAGTGACATCACTGAGAAGGTACAACAGTGGGCAAGGAGACCTGATCCTGTAAAAGAAGATCCATTGAGGAGCATTCGGAGGAAGAGATGGGCAGGCGCCAATGCAAGAATTCACCCAGCAATCTGAAGAACAACATGAAACCACCAGAACCCAGCGACCTCACAACAGGAGGACAGGAACACCTTAACCAAGAAGAAGCAGAACAATTTGACTTTATGAAAGTGATTGACGCCCTTAAACAGCATGTAAAAAATGCCCTGGCAGAAATGGATGAGAAGTATAACAGAAAGTTTGAAGAATTGAATAAATCAGTGAATGATACCCTAGGAAACCAAGGAAAAACAATCAAACAGATAATGGAAACAGTTCAAGACTTGAAAACTGAAATGGTGGCAAAGAAGAAAACACAATCAGAGGGCCGGCTGGACATGGAAAAATTAGGTAAACGAATAGAGACTACAGAAACAAGCATAACCAGCAGAATACAAGAGATAGAAGAAAGAATCTCAGATGCTGAAGATAACATAGAGAAAATAAACGCAATGATCAAAGAAAACAGCAAGTCCAACAAGTTCTCATCACAAAACATTCAGGAAATATGGGACACAATAAAAAGACCAAACCTAAGAATAATTGGAGTAGAAGAAGGAGAAGAAGTGCAACTCAACGGTCCAGAAAATATATTTAATAAAATTATAGAAGAAAACTTTCCCAACCTAAAGAAGGATGTACCTATGAAGGTCCAAGAAGCATACAGAACTCCGAATAGGCTGGATCAAAAAAAAACATCCCCTCGCCATATAATAATCAAAACACAAAGCATTCAGAATAAAGAAAGAATATTAAGAGCCGCAAAGGAAAAAGGCCAAGTTACTTATAAAGGCAAACCTATCAGACTTACACCGGACTTCTCTATGGAAACCATGAAAGCCAGAAGGTCCTGGATAGATGTACTACAAAAGCTAAGAGACCATGGATGCAAGCCCAGACTTCTATACCCGGCCAAGCTTTCGTTCACTATAAATGGAGAAAACAAAATTTTCCAGGATAAAAACAAATTTAAACAATACGTAGCCACAAATCCAGACTTACAGAAAGTAATAGAAGGAAAATCACTAACCAAGGAGGCCAACAATGACCACAATAACTAAGACATCTAGAGACCCTTCACCAGCGCAACCCAAAGATGGGAAACACACAAACTCTACTACTAAAAAAGTGACCGGAGTTAACAACCACTGGTCATTAATATCACTTAATGTCAATGGGCTCAACTCACCTATAAAAAGGCACAGACTAAGAGATTGGATACGAAAACAGGATCCAACATTCTGCTGTTTACAAGAAACACATATCAAACACAAAGACAGGCACCTACTCAGAGTAAAGGGATGGGAAAAGACTTATCAAGCAAATGGACCTAAGAAACAAGCAGGTGTGGCCATACTAATTTCTAACAAAGTTGACTTCAAACTTAAATCAATCAGAAAAGATCGAGAGGGACATTTTATACTCATAACAGGAACAATTCAACAGGATGAAGTCTCAATCCTAAATATCTATGCCCCTAATTTAAAAGCACCCACGTACGTAAAAGAAACATTACTAAAACTCAAAGCAGCCATCAAACCGCACACACTAATAGTAGGAGACTTCAACACTCCTCTCTCACCAATGGACAGGTCAATCAGACAGAAACCTAACAGAGAAATTAGAGAATTAAATGAGGTAATGAATGAATTGGACTTAACAGACATCTATAGAATATTCCACCCAAATAGGAAAGAATATACCTTCTTCTCTGCAGCTCATGGAACCTTCTCAAAAATTGACCACATACTCGGTAACAAAGCAAACTTCCACAGTTACAAAAAAATATTAGTAACCACATGTGTCTTATCAGATCACCATGGACTAAAGTTAGAATTCAACAACAATGCTACCCTCAGAAGGCCTACAAACTCATGGAAACTGAACAGTCAACTACTGAACCACACCTGGATTAAGGAAGAAATAAAGAGAGAAATTAAAGACTTCCTTGAATTCAATGAAAATAAAGAAACAACATACTCAAACTTATGGGACACTATGAAAGCAGTCCTAAGAGGAAAGTTCATAGCACTAAGTGCCCACTTAAGGAAAACAGAGAAAGCACACATTGGAGACTTAACAGCCCACCTGAAAGCTCTAGAAAAAAAAGAAGCAGACTCACCTAGGAGGAGTAGAAGACTGGAAATAATCAAACTGAGGGCAGAAATCAACAAAATAGAAACGCAGAAAACAATCCAAAGAATCAATGAAACAAAAAGTTGGTTCCTGGAGAAAATCAACAAGATTGATAAACCCCTATCCAAACTAATTAAACGGCAGAGAGAGAATATGCAAATTAATAAGATCAGAAATGAAAAGGGGGACATAACCACAGACACAGAGGAAATTCAGAGAATCATTAGATCCTGCTACAAAAACCTGTATGCCACAAAACTGGAAAATGTAAAAGAAATGGACACTTTTTTAGATAAATACCATTTACCAAAGTTAAACCAGGACCAGGTGAACAATCTAAATAGACCTGTTAGTCGCGAAGAATTAGAAGCTGTTTTCAAAAACCTCCCTACCAAAAAGAGCCCAGGACCAGATGGCTTCAATGCGGAATTCTACCAGAACTTCCAGGAAGACCTAATACCTATACTCCTTAATGTATTTCACAATATAGAAGCAGAAGAGTCATTACCAAATTCCTTTTATGAAGCTACAGTTACTCTGATACCAAAACCACACAAAGACTCTACCAGGAAAGAGAATTACAGGCCAATCTCACTCATGAACATTGACGCAAAAATCCTCAACAAAATACTGGCAAACCAAATCCAAGAACACATTAGAAAAATTATCCATTATGATCAAGTAGGCTTTATCCCAGAGATGCAGGGCTGGTTCAACATACGAAAATCTATCAATGCAATTCATCATATAAATAAACTGAAAGAAAAAAACCATATGATCATTTCATTAGATGCTGAAAAAGCATTTGACAAAATTCAACATCCCTTTATGATAAAAGTCTTGGAGAGATTAGGAATACAAGGGTCATACCTAAATATAATAAAAGCTATATACAGCAAGCCGACAGCTAACATCAAATTAAACGGAGAGAAACTCAAAGCCATCCCACTTAACTCAGGAACACGACAAGGCTGTCCACTCTTGCCATATCTCTTCAATATAGTGCTTGAAGTTCTAGCAATAGCAATAAGACAACATAAGGGGATCAATGGATTCGAATTGGAAAAGAAGAAGTTAAACTTTCGTTATTTGCAGATGATATGATAGTGTACATAAGCGACCCCCAAAACTCCACCAAAGAACTCCTACAACTGATAAACACCTTTAGTAATGTGGCAGGATACAAGATCAACTCCAAAAAATCAGTCGCCCTCTTATACACAAAGGATATGGAAGCAGAGAGGGAAATCAGAGAAGCTTCACCTTTCACGATAGCCACAAACAGCATAAAATATCTTGGGGTAACTCTAACCAAGGAAGTGAAAGACCTATATGACAAGAACTTTAAGGCATTGAAGAAAGAAATTGAAGAGGATACCAGAAAATGGAAGGACGTCCCTTGCTCTTGGATTGGGAGGATCAACATAGTAAAAATGGCAATTCTACCAAAGGCAATTTATAGATTCAATGCAATCCCCATCAAGATCCCAGCAAAATTCTTCACAGATCTTGAAAGAACAATAATCAACTTTATATGGAAAAACAAAAAACCCAGGATAGCCAAAACAATCCTATACAATAAAGGATC
This sequence comes from Neodon shergylaensis, assembly GCA_025134845.1. Classification (NCBI taxonomy): domain Eukaryota; kingdom Metazoa; phylum Chordata; class Mammalia; order Rodentia; family Cricetidae; genus Neodon; species Neodon shergylaensis. The sequence goes on along the minus strand of JABTXL010001088.1, from coordinate 8,379,240 downwards.
TTCTGGAGGCATTACCATCCCTGACTTCAAACTCTATTACAGAGCTACAGTAATGAAAACAGTGTGGTACTGGCATAAAAACAGAGAAGTAGATCAATGGAATCGCATAGAAGACCAAAATTTTAACCCACAAACCTATGATCACCTCATTTTCGATAAAGGAGCTAAAAGTATACAATGGCGGAAAGAAAGCATCTTCAACAAATGGTGCTGGCACAACTGGATATCAACCTGTAGAAGAATGAAAATAGACCCATATCTATCACCTTGCACAAAACTCAAGTCCAAATGGATCAAAGACCTCAATATTAGTCAGAACACACTGAACCTGATAGAAGAGAAAGTGGGAAGCACCCTACAACAAATGGGCACAGGAGATCGCTTTCTATGTATAACCCCAGCAGCACAGACATTAAGGGCAGCATTGAATAAATGGGACCTACTAAAACTGAGAAGCTTCTGTAAAGCAAAGGACACTGTCACTAAGACAAAAAGGCAACCTACTGACTGGGAGAAGATCTTCACCAACGCTGCAACAGACAAAGGTCTGATCTCCAAAATTTATAGAGAACTCAAGAAACTAGACTTCAAAATGCTAATTAACCCAATTAAAAAATGGGGCACTGAACTGAACAGAGAATTCTCAACAGAAGAAGTTCAAATGGCCAAAAGACACTTAAGGTCATGCTCAACCTCCTTAGCGATTAGGGAGATGCAAATCAAAACAACTTTGAGATATCATCTTACACCTGTCAGAATGGCTAAAATCAAAAACACCAATGATAGCCTTTGCTGGAGAGGCTGTGGAGGAAGGGGTACACTCATCCATTGCTGGTGGGAATGTAATCTTGTGCAACCACTTTGGAAATCAGTGTTTCGGTTTCTCAGGAAATTCGGGATCAACCTACCCCTGGACCCAGCAATACCACTCTTGGGAATATACTCAAGAGATGCCTTATCACATGACAAAAGCATTTGTTCAACTATGTTCATAGCAGTATTATTTGTAATAGCCAGAACCTGGAAACAACCTAGATGCCCTTCAATGGAAGAAAGTGTGGAATATATACACATTAGAGTACTACGCTGCGGTAAAAAACAATGACTTCTCGAATTTTGCATGCAAATGGATGGAAATAGAAAACACTATCCTGAGTGAGGTAACCCAGGCCCAAAAAGATGAACATGGGATGTACTCACTCATAATTGGTTTCTAGCCATAAATAATGGTCACGGAGTATATATTTGGTGAACCTAAAGAAGCTAAATAAGAAGGCGAACTCAAGGAAAACCATATAATTATCCTCTTGGCTATGGGAAGTAGACAAAATTGCCGGGTAGAAGATTTGGGATCTTGGGGGTGGGGTGGGATGGGATTATCGGGGGATGGGGAGAGAAAAGGGAGAAGGGGAGGATGAGGGAAACTTGGAGAAACAGGTTGATTGGGATAAAGGAAGGTTGGATAGGGGAGCACGGAAGCACAATTCTTAGTTAAGGGAGCCACCTTAGGGTTGGCAAGAGTCTTGAAACTAGAGTGGCTCCCAGGAACCCAAGGCAAGGTCCCCAGTTAGTTCCTTGGGCAGCTGAGGATAGGGAACCCGAAATGACCCTATCCGATAGCAATGCTGACGAATATCTTGCATATCACCATAGAACCTTCATCTGGGGATGGATGGAGATAGTCACAGAGACCCACACTGGAGCACCGGACTGAGCTCCCAAGTTCCCATTGAGGAGTGGAAGGAGGGAGAGCATGAGCGAGGAAGTCAGGACCACGAGGGGTGCACCCAACCACTGAGACAGTGTGGCTGATCTATTGGGAGCTCACCAAGGCCAGATGGAATGAGACGGAAGAAGCATGGGATAAAACCGGACTCTCTGATCATGGCGAACAATGGGGGCTGATGAGAAGCCAAGGACAATGGCCCTGGGTTTTGATCCTACTTCAAGTTCTGGCTTTGTGGGAGCCTAGCCAGTTTGGATGTTCACATTCCTAGACATGGACGGAGGGGGGATCACCTTGGACTTTCCACAGGGCAGGGAACCCTGACTGCTCCTTGGACTGGAGAGGGAGGGGGAGAGGAGTGGGGGGAGGGGGAGAAGGGTGGAAGGAGGGGGAGGGAAATGGGAGGCGGGGAAGCGGGGGAAACGTTGTTTTTTTTTTTCTCAATAAAAAATTAATAATAAAAAAAAAAAAAGAAACTGAGTTTCACACAGCTTGCACTGTGGGCTTATACTACAGGACTGACTGTAACAGATTATCTACCAAATAATGTGCTTCCATTGTCTTGAGAACAAATAATCAGCTGTAATTCTAAATTTTTCTGAATCCTGCTGTTCTTCAATCATCCAAATCCCCATAGAATCAGTTACATTTATAGCATTATAAAATATTTTTGAATATTCAACAAGATCACTAGATTCTGTGTTCTACATTTCAAACACCCAATAATATCTTTTATACTTCCTCCAAACAACAAATAATAAATAAGAGATAAGGCAAATATTTTGTCTATAACACAATTTCCCTCATATCTCCCTTCATGGGCATCAGTTTTCATAGATCAATTAGTCATTTAACAATTTTTTTCTGCTTTATCTGTAATTTACTACAGTTTTTTTTTTCATTTTAGATTCTGTAGTGGTTGTGAATATGTCTTGTGAAAATCTGCAAAGGAAAGAGATACTGTGAAGTGACCATGTGCTCAATGAATATTTTGTTTTCTTTTGCCTGAATTTGAGCAAACTTTTTTTTTAAAAAATTGCATATTGACCAAGATAGAATTTGCTCAGGACCAACATCTGGATACATTTCAGGTTAGTTACTCATAAATTCTTTTCATACCATTTTCCAACTCAACTGTTTTGCTTTCTTTCTAGACGGTGCATTGCCACTGTGAGAGTGCATTGATGAGTGTGAGCAGATGAGTCTCTTTCGGTGGATGGATATGGTCTGCAGTAAAAAAAGAACAAAAATAGGGCATGGAGGCCCCCAAATATGAGCTTGTTTCCACATTGACCAAAAGTCAGAGAGTTGAAACATACCTCTATTCCTTCAGGGTTTTTGTGTTTCTACCTCAAAGGTCCCATGTAAATTTAGATCAGAGAGTTCTGCTTTCTCAAGGTTATTCTCAACACGCATTGCTAATAGCCAGTCCTTGAATTTCAGTAATATAGAGTAGATATGCTTCTACCTCAAACAAAAGTCTCAGGATCCAACTAAGGTTCCATTTCCTTTAAAGAGGTAGTATTGGATTCCAACCAGGGAATAGCTTGCCTATAGAATGTTTTGAGCTAGGGTGTGAGCAAGGCTTGCTTTGTTCTAGCAACAGAATATTTAATTATGATATACCCCACAAACTTGGGCAATTGTTCTATTCATTTTCTTGTATCATGATGATGCAGTTTTTTTTTTAAATCTTACACTTACCTTTTGGTGCTTGGAGTATTTAAGCAATTGGAAATTATATGTGGGCAATTTCAATATTTATTGAAATCCCCTCCCTGTACTATTCTGTTTTCTTTATTTAAAAAATATTTGTATTCTTTACTAATTTTTCTAAATCCCCACACCCCTATACTGGCAAGTTGTACTTTTGTCGAGACTGGTCCCTGACAGTAGTGTAAGACTTTCTCTGCTTGGTTGTAAGATTTTCTTAGCATTTGATGAGGCAAACATGATTAGTGTTCTCCTTTTGAATTTAGTACATTTAAAGATTGACATGTAAAAGTACATGAGCTATGGTTCTGTGATGAGCTGTTCTGGGTGGCTAAGATGTAACAGAGAAGGATATGACAGGAAGAGTCTTCCGTAGGAACACAAAACAAATTCAACTTCTTATTTATGTATTAATTTATTTTACATACCAACTACAGTTTCATCTCCCTCCTCTTTTCTCAGTCCTCCCTGACCTCCCATCTGCCTCTAACCCCAAACTCCTCCTCTATTTCTGTTCAGAAAATATCAGCTCTCCCATGGATATCAATGTGACATGAAATTCAAATTTGTAGCAAGAATAAACACCTTGCCTTGTATTAAGGATAGTCAAGGTGACACAGTATGAGGAGTATGATCCCAAAATCCTGCAAAGAAATTTAAGACAGCACCTTTCTCAGAAAACTGAAAATTGTTCTAACTCAAGAATCAGAAAAAAAAGCCTCCTTCAACAGTGCAAATGAAATTTACATCAGTAAATGTTTGGCATTGTATCCACTTTTATTTTATGTGTATAATTACTATTGTTTTAATTAATAGATAGCATAAAAGATTCCATTATATCACACTCACATATGTGTTGTATGACCTTCCTCATTATTTACACCTCTGTTGCCAATTATGCTTACCTTACTACCAATTCTATTACTCAGTTCACAAAGCTTCCTTCTCACTTAACGATGTTTGTGTACTTGTCCAGTTTAGCAAACAAGTGTGATATTTTCTTCATACTGGCATTACAGGGTATCCAAATCAAATTATTTCAGGCATTCACATCTATAATAATACCTCCTCTATCCCCCCCCTCACACACAAAGACTCTCACTGTTACATTTGAGTCTAAGGAAAATCTGCATTTCTGGAGTCTGTTCAGGTAATATGATGATCCAATTCCTGTTAATGACATCATTGAATTCTTCCAGCTTGAGGAGAAGCCCCTTATGTGCAAATAAATACTATGAGGTCTTAATCTTAATTCCAATATGAAAGAGAAGTATGAATCCAGCAATCTATATGCTTAATTTTATCATTGGTTCCAATAGTTAATGAGTTGTACGGTGCGTATCTATTTATTTATCTTTCTTTTTTCTATCAAGAATATTTTAATACAATTTTTTCTTACTTTACATAGCTATCTACATTACAATTTCCTTTAATATTTCCATTCCACCCTTTCCTGCCTAGCCACCGTCTAATCTCCAGAAAGGGTAAGGCTTCCCAAGGCAAGTCAATTAAAACTGATACTTCAGTTTGGGGCAAGACCAGGGCCCCCTCCACCATATCTAGACTGAGCAAGATATTCCTCCAAAAAGAATGTGCTCCAAGATGCCAGTTCAAACCAGCTCAAGGGAATAATCCTTGTCCACTTCTTTGATTCCAAAGACCGTCTAAGTCTCACAGCTGTCCTGTGTATAAGTGGTCCTAGGTTGATCCTATGCAGGTTCCCTCACAATCAGTTCAGAGTTAGTGAGGTCTTACTAATTTAGGTCAGCTCTTCCTGAGGGTAACAACATCATAGACCAGACCCCTTTGCTCATATTATCACTCCATCCTCTCATGGATTGGTCTTCAGAAGCTAGGCCCAATGCTTTACTGTGGATCTCTGTATCTGCTTATATTAGTCATTGGATGAAGGTTCTATGATGACAATGAAGGACATCGTCAATTTGAGTAAAGAGGAAGGCCAGTTTAGACATCCTCTGCACTATTGTTTAGAGTCTTAACTGGGGTCATCCTTGTAAATTCCTAAGACTTTCCATGGTGACATGTTTCTCACAAACCCTTTTCTGGTTCCCTCAATCAAGATATTTCTTTTCTTGCTCTCCCTCACTGCCCTTCCCCCTTCACGAGCATCCTGTTCCCTCATATTCCCTCTTCCCTCTCTTTCTCTCTTCTCGCATCCCTTGAACCCTTCTTCCATATTCCCAAGATTTTCAGGAGATCTTGTCTGTTTTTCTAATCCCAGCAGGATCCATTTATGTCTCTGTTAGGGTTCTCCTTGCTACCTGCTTCTCTGGGATCATCGGCTATAGACTGCTTATACTTTGATTTACATATTATATTCACTCATGAGTGAGTATATACCATCGTTCTCTATCTGGGTCTAGGTTATGTCACTCAGAATGTTTTTATTTATAATTCTATCCATTTGAATGCAAATTTCAAGATTTCATTCTTTTTAACTCTGACTAATAATTCTTTGTGTAAATATACCATAATTTCTTTATCTAGTCCTCAGTTTAGGGGCACCTAGGTTGTTTGCAGGTTCTGGGTATTAGAAATAATGCTGCCATGAGCATAGTTGAGCAAATGTTCTTGTGGTAATAGTATGCATCCTTTGGGTATATTCCCAAAAGTGATATTGCTAGGTCTTGAGGAAAACTGAGTCTCAAATTTTCCAAAACCACAGCAATGTTTTAGAAAATGGTTATCCAAGACTGTACTCCCACCAGTAATCGAGGAGGGTTCCCCTTACTTTGAATCATCTCCAACATAAGCTGTCTTTGGTATATTTGATCTTAGCTATTCTGACTTGTGTAAGATGCTATCTCAGAGTCATTTTGTTTTACATTTTTTTGATGGCTAACAATGCTGAGGAATTCCTTAATTGTCTTTTGGCTATTTGCAGTTCTTCTGTTGATTAAGCTCTATTTAGATCTCTACCCAATTTTTATTAATTTTTTTAAAATGTAATGTCTAGTTTTTGAGTTTTTTATATAGCTTTAGAGATCAGTCCTCTGTCCAATGTGGATCTGGTGAAGATACTTTCCCATTCAACACACTACCATTTTGTCTTAGTAATTGTGTCTTTTGTCTATATCAGCTTTTTAGTTTCAGGCAGTTCCATTTATTAATTGTTCTTCTCAATGTCTACACTACTGGGGTTATATTTAGGAAGTGGTCTCCTGTGCCCATAATTTCATAGATAATTCCTACTTCCTCTTCAATGAGGTTCAGTGTGATTGGATTTCGGTTCAGGTTTTTGACATTTATATTTAAGTTTTGTACATGGGATAGATGGATCTGTTTGTAATCTTTTACATACTGACATACAGTTATGCCAGCACCATTTTTTTGGAAGGTGCTTTCTTTTGTATGTGGGAGGTCCTTCTCTCTGTGTGTTGCCTTTATTGGTTAATGAATGAAAAACTGCTTTAGTTTATGGTAGTGAAAAGCAGAACTAGGTGGGGAAAGCTAGGCTATATACTGGGGGAAAGAAGGGTCGACTCAGAGAGAAGCCATCGAGCCTCTGGAGATAGACAGTGGGAACTATATCCAGTAAGTCACAGCCACATGGTGAAATACAGATGAATAGAAATGGGTTAAATTAATATAACAGTTAGTCAATAGGAAGCTAGAACTAATGGGCCAAGAAGTGATTTAATTCATACAATTTCTGTGTGATGATTTCGGGTCTAAGCTATCCTGGCGGCCTGGAAACAACAAGTGGCCTCCCCCTCCTTGCAACACTTTTTTTCCCACTGTATAATTTTAGCTTCTTTGTCAAAAATCAGGTGTTCATAGGTGTGTGGAATAATGTGAGGATCTTTGTTCCAATTCCATTTGTCCACCTGTCTGATTTTATGTCAATACCAAGAAGTTTTTATTACTGTAGCGCTATATAGTAAAGCTTGATGCCAGGGATGGGAATTCCTCCAAACGTTTCTTTATTGTAGAGAACTGTTCTGGTTATTCTGGATTTTTTTTCCATATGAAGTTGAATATTGTTCTCCAAGTTCTGTGAAGAACTGTGCTGGGATTTTGATGGGGTTTGCATTGAATCTGTAGAGTCTTTTTGATAGGATTGCCATTTTTACTATTTTGTCAATACATATCGAAGAGCATGGGAAATCTTTTAATGTTCTGATAACTTTGGCAAATTTCTTTTTTATTTATTTATTTTTTTTATTAAAGATTTCTGTCTCTTCCACACTGCCGACCTCCCCTTCCCTCCCCCTCCCCCAATCAAGTCCCCCTCCCTCGCCAGCCCAAAGAGCAGTCAGGGTGTCCAAATTTCTTCTTCAAAGAATTAAAGTTATTGTCATACATGTCTTTCACTTGTTTGGTTAGTTTTACTCTAAGATATTTTATGTTATTTGTGAGTATCATAAATGGTGATGTTTTCTCATTTCTTTCTCATCCCCTTTATCATTTGAATATAGAAGGGCTATTATTTTTTTGAGTTAATTGTGTATCCTGGCACATTGTTGAAGATGTTTAACAAGTGTAGGAGTTCCCTGGTACAGATTTTTGGGTCACTTATGTATACGACCATCTCATTTTCAAATAGTGAGAGTTTGACTTTTCCTTCCAATTTGTATTCGTTTAATCTCCTTTTTTTGTTTTATTGCTCCTGCTAGAACTTAGAGTACTATGTTGAATAGATACAGTGAGAGTGAACAGCCTTTTCTTGTTCCTGATTTTAGTATATTTACTTTGAATTTCTCTCCATTTGAATTGATTTTGACTCTTGGCTTCCTCTGTATTGTTTTCTTATGTTTATATATGTTCCTTTTATACATGATCTCTCCAAGACCTTTATCCTTAAGGGATGTTTAATTTTGTTGAATGCTTTTTTAGCATCTAATAAGATAATTATTTTGTTTTTATTCTTTTAGTTTGTTTATATTGTAGATTACACTACAGATTTTTTTTGTATGTTGAACCATACCAGCATGCCTTGGATGAATCCAACTTGATCACCGGGATGATTTTTTGAAGGGTTCATGGATTTGGTTTGCAAGCATTTTATTGAGTATTTTTTACATCTATGTTCATTAGTGAGATTTGTCTGTATTTCTCTTTTTTGGTTGAGTATTTGTGTGGTTTGGGTATCAGGGTATCTGCAGTTTCAAAAAAGAGTTTGGCAATGTTTCTTTAGTTTCTATTCTCTAAAACACTTTGAGAAGTATTGGTATTAGCTCTTCTTTGAAGTTCTCATAGAATTCTGCACTCAAACCATTTTGTACTGGGATTATTTTGGTTGGGAGGTGTTTGATGACTGCGGAGACACATTTCATCTTGCTCAATATCCTTTATATCTATTTATCATACATTTCCCTCTCTCCTAAATACTACTCCTCTAACACCCAAGATTCAATGGTATTCTCTTTTCTTTCCCCAAAAATGGGCATATTGGTTTCACCATCTGATAGCTATACTTCACTCTACTAAAAGATTTCTCTGTTTTCATTTGCATTTAAAGTCCCACATTCACTCATTTATCTATAGAATTACTTAGCGTTTATTTCAAATGTTACTGGGCAATTGTGAAAATAAGGAAAGCTTCCCTTATGTGCTAACGGTCAAAAATTGAATCTTATAAAGTAAGTGGCTGTGTGGATGATTATAGATGACAATGTACAGAAAAGTAGTGTATATGAAACTGCTGTGCCTCTTCATTGGAAGAAATGATGAGAATCATTAGTCATTCATACAGTTTGCATTGTATTGTATTAGGTGGTTCTGAATCAACACTGTAGTTGTCAGATACAATTTATTAAATGTGTGTTCAGGAAGATGTTTTCTCCCTTAACTTTTGAAGAGAATTTCTCTCTGGTCTTAACAAAATTATGTAGCACTTGGGGATAAAAATGCATCCCAGTAGTCCGGCACTGGAAGCCAAGATGGACAAGACCTCCACAACCACCATTATCTTGCCCTTGCTGCTGTGGTAGACAGGGAGGAAGGTTATCCAGACACTGCAGAACAACAGCATGCTGAAAGTCAGCAACTTGGCTTCATTGAAGGTGTCAGGGAGATTCCTGGCCAAGAAAGCAACAATGAAGCTCGTGAATGCAAGGGAGCCATGGTATCCCAGGACACAGTAGAATGCAGTAACTGAGCCCTTGTTGCACACAATGATGATTTGGCCATGCTCAGAGTGCACATCTTTGTCAATAAAAGGAGGAGAAAATTGCAGCCAGATTGTACAGAGAATAATTTGGATGAGCAAACAGATGGCAATGATGTAGTTGGGAACACCAGAAACCAGGAAATACCTCATCCTTGTTCCAGGGGTTGTGACCTTGAAAGCAAGCAGCACAGTCACTGTTTTGGCCAACACAGTGGAAACAGCCAGAGTAAATACAACTCCAAATGTAATATGTTGCAGAACACAGGTAGCTGAGTTGGGATGCCCAATGAAAAGCAAGGTACACAGGAAACAAAAGATGAGTGAAATTAGCAAGATGTAGCTGAGATTCTGGTTGTTGGCCTTCACAATGGGAGTGTCATGATACTTCATAAATATCCCAAGAACCACAGTTGTGAATGCAGACAAGAATAAGGCTATTAAGGTAAGAACCATCCCTAAGGTTTCTTTGTAGTTCAGAAAGATCACAGCTTTTTGAATACACTGATTCTGCTCTCTGTTTGCATACTGGTCCTCTGGACACCTCACACATTTATCCACATCTTCTGGAGAGAGAAAAGCATGATTACTACAACTACTGCCATTTATTGACAGAATATTTCAATTCAGTGTATTGAGTAAACATTGTGATATCTGCATCCTTTGCTGATGATGTAGCTGAGAGACACTGCTGCATAGCAATACTTTCATTTCATAATATTCATTATAAATATGGGAAATGAAATAAAATAATATATTGTCTATTTAACTTTGTCTTGGTGATACCAATTTATATTATCAGAAAACACAGATATTTTCAGTCCTTGAATGCTATGATGAATTGACTGAAACTAGTGAGTTTACAGATATTAAAATGATTAATCACAGTATTGCACAGAGTGTATTTAATATCTCAGATCCTGTGGTTAGACAGATTTTTGATGCCTTTCTGTTTTATGAATGGTTTCTCTGAAATAGATGGAGATCATGTCTTCTATAGGACAAGTTATGTGATACATTTTCTAGTATGAATTCACCAGCCAAAACACACTGACATACAAGAAACAGGAAACAGAATCTGTAGGGAACCTTGGAGTCTTCACACAACATACTAAGATCAAGTTCTCAAACAAAAGGAGATTGATGTGTTCAAGAGGATGGTTGGTAGAGGAAAAGAATCAAAGACAAGAGATAGAGAATGAATAGGGGTAAGTCAACAAGGGAGGAGGGAATGGGTTTTGATCCGGGAGTACATAGCATTGCCTCTGGTTAGAGGAGACAGGTGTGGCCTGTAGGAAAATAGCAGTTTATAAAGGTAAAAGCAGAACCCCCTGAGGACAAATAATTTAATTTTGATTGAACAGGTTAATTTGGACAGTCATAAAATGCTTTTTTTGCTCACTAGAATTCAATAAATTTAATTGGATGTCTTATAATTTGGGGACTAAGTCCATTATTATCATCCATGCTGGCATGGAGAAAGACATGGTGCTGGGGAGGGGGCTGAGTATTCTTTATGTTTGATTCATAGGCAATGGAAAGTAAATGATCTCACTGTGAATGGCATTTCCTATGAAGGTACAAGAAGCTTAGAGATCACCAAATAGATTGGATCAAGAAAATTCCCCTTGCCATATAATAATCAAAACACAAATCATACTGAATAAAGAAAGCATATTAAGAGCTGCAAAGGAAGAAGGTCAAGTAACATAAATAGGTAAACCTATCAGAATTACACCTGACTTCTCAAAGGAAACTATGTAAGGCAGAAGATCTTGGATAGATGTGCAGCAGACCCTAACAGACCTTGGATGCAAGCCCAGACTACTATGCCCAGTAAAGCTTTCTTTCACCATCGATGGAGAAAAAAATATATTCCATGACAAAAACTGATTTAAACAATATGTATCTACAAACCCAGACTTACAAAAAGTAGTTGAAGGAAAACCTCAACCCAAAGAAGTCAAAAACACCCACAATAGCACAGACATCTGACAACCCTCTACCAACACAACTCAAAGAGGGGAAACACACAAACACTACAACCAAAAAAATAATCAGAGTTCACAAGAACTGGTCATTAACATCATTAATAGCAATGGATTCAATTCACCTATAAAAAGGCACAGGTTAAGAGAATGGAAACGAATACAGGAACCAACATTCTACTGTTTACAAGAAACACACCTCAACCTCAAAGAGAGATACTACCTCAGAGTAAAGGGTTGGCAAAAGATTTTCCAATCAAACAGATCTAGGAAACAAATGCGTGTGGCTATCCTAATATCTAACAAAATTCATTTCAAATTAAAATCAGACAGAAGAGATGGAGGAGGATACTTTATACTCATAACAGGAAAAATTCATCAAGATAAAGTCTCAATCCTGAATATCTATGTCCCTAATATAAAAGGAACCACATATGTAAAAGAAACATTACTAGAACTCAATTCACACATCAAACCCCATACACTAATAGTTCGAGATTTCAACACTCCTCTCTCACCATTGCACAGGACAACCAGATAGAAACTTAACAGAGAAATAAGAAAACTAACAGATGTAATTAACCAAATGGACTTAACAGACATCTATAGAACACTCCACACATGGGTAGAATTCAGTCACAATGTTGCATGACTGTCAAAACTGTTTCTTTGAGGAACGTCAGCAAATACAGACTTCAAGGACTCAAAGATGTATGTCATGGTATGAAGCACAATTAGTAAAAACTTTGGGTCAGAAATTGGGTCTCAACCTGAAGATTGGAAAGAAAACACCCAGTCACTGGCTCTGACCTTGACCTCAGTCTGAAATGGCAATCTTGCCTCTTGGAATCTGAGAAAGAGACTGTGTCTGAGAGCTGTCTCCCAAACACACTTTATATTTCCCTCTAGGTTTCGAATTAAAGGCATGCAACACTGGGATAAAAACATGCAACACCAGATTTCTATATAAACCAGGGTGGCTACTGGGATTAAAGGTGGGTTTTTTTTGTTTACCATAATCTCTTCTATAAAGTTGAAAAGTAAAACAGTTTTACCCTCAGATATTCAGTCTTTATTTATTAAAGTACAATTGAAATGCCTCTACATTTCCATTTTTGTCAAAAAATAATAAAAAGAAGGCTATAATTAATATAAAAAACTATATACAATAAGTACAATGACTGTATATAATATATAAGGGAAGAAATATATCCACAATATGGAGTCCATTTGCATTTGACATATTGAGAAAAATATTTAGTCTGTAGCTTATCTTGGTGAGTCTAAAGGCCTATAGCTAATTTACTTTCTATCAATGACTTATGTTTGCCACAAAGAAAGTAAACTGCATGTGGAGTTTCTTCAGTATCCATTATGTTCTCTGGAGTAGATCGGTCTGCTCTATTTTCCTAAACAGTTGATAATACTAATTTTCAAGGACAAGAAATTAGCATTATATTGTTAAATGAGCTGTATAGGTACAATACCTTGAACAATATTCAAAATGCATGTACAATATGTTTTAACAAAATTAATCTCAAATTTGTATCAATATACAAAATTGGTATCAATATACAAAATTTGTATACAATATACAAAAATAAAACAAATGTGAAATACGAAAAACTAACAGACCATGTCTGAGAACTTTACATCTCCGTCTCTAGGGCTCAGACTAAAGGCATATAGAACTGGGACTAAAGGTATGCACCCCCTGATTTCTATATCAGCTAGGGTAGTGACTGGGATTAAATGTGCACATGCCATTGTGGCTACTGGGATTAAAGGTATATGTTACCATAATGTGGTCTGTAAGGCTGACCAGTGGGACTGTTTTACTCTTCCATCATCAGATAGTTTTTATTTATTAAAGTACAATTGAAATACCACTACAATGGTATAACGAGTTTTTTTAAATGAATTGTTATTAATCATAGACCTATGAAACTTAACTTAGGAAAGTAATATATTTTATGTTTTCAATTGTCTTTTGGTCCATTGATCAACTCAGTATGACTGAGAGAAGATGATCTATGTGATGTGAAGGATTTATCTCATTAACAAACACTCACTGGTCTCATTAGAAACTTCATTTTGTGGGCAGGGGCTGCAATCAAAACAGCAGGCATTCCCTCCTGCCAGAATTTTCTGAATCCAGGACCACAATCAGCACTGCACACAGAGGGCGGCATCTGTGAAAAATCAGATACATGCTGGTGTCAGGAGTTTTACCTACTTCTATAAATATATTTCATTATCATGTTGATATACCAGTTTTATATACACCAAAAATTAAGCTTAATACATTTTATAATAACACGCATGCAAATGTATAGAAACAAACTGATGTAAATTTGAGTAGCTTCCCATACCTAGAAATTTAGGAGGAAGTGTTGTGGGAGGTCCTTCCGCTCCTCCAACCAATAGCTGCTGAGATACCAGCCCATTGGGGTGTGGTCTCTCCCCCTGTAAAAAGTGACTACTTCCCTCCATTCGCTCTCTTCACTTCCTGCTCCGCCGGCGACTAGACTCCCTTCCTGGTTGCGCAGACGGTGATCTGTAAGTTTTTTCCCTTTTAAATAAATACCACCCTATTAATCATAATTATAAACTGGTGTGGCATTGTTCGTGACTTACGCCTTCAAGGAAGAATGGTTTTTTTGATATGAACAAACACTATAGAGCTTACAAAGTCGTTTTTCTACTTAATTTTCATCACAGTAACACAAAGTACATTAATAAGTTAGAGGGAACCTTACCTAAAATATTTCTCTCCATTGAATTAGCATGCTATCAAATTATTTAAGCATTTTATTAACGGTAGTTGATATAGGACTACCCTGCCCACTGTGGGCAGTGATGTCCCTAGTCAGGGCTGTGTGAGAATTCAGAGAAAACTAGTAAGCTATGTTCCTTCAGATTCTGTGATTTAGATGCAGTCTCCATATGCCTGCCTGCCTTGTCATTTCTTTGCTGTAATTCATGATCCCAATCAAACCTTCTCCTCTATAAGATTTTGGTCAATATTTAATCACAGCAACATCACAGAAAGCAAAGATGAACAGATATCTGAAATAGGGGGAATGTCTCATAAAATGTCAGATAACACACATGAACTCTAAAAACAGCATTGCAAAGCCTGACATATTATAAAGAAAAATACAGCTAAATAGGCAGAGTGAGGAAGGGCATAACTGATATCAACTGAGCTGGAAAGAACAGTGTTTCCTGAGATATAAATGCTTTACAAATCCTCCCCATATTTGAGGAACCTGAGTAAAAGTTTGATTTGAATTATTTGTTGTCTTGATGACTAATTTCTTGAGTTTTTTTTTTATATTTTGGAGACCAGATCACTGTCTGATGTGGGGTTAGTGAAGTTTTTTTTTTTCATTCTGTAGGCTGTTTTATCTTATTGACAGAGTCCTTTGCTTTACAGAAGCTATACAGATTCAAGAGGTCCCATTTATTAATTGTTTCTCTCAGTGTCTGTGCTGCTGGGGTTATATTTAGAACGTGGTCTCCAGTGCCAATGCGTTCAAATGTAATTTCCACTTTCTCTTCTTTAAAGTTTGGTGTGGCTGGCTTTATGATGAGAGTCCATCTTACAACTGTAAGAATGGCAAAGATCCCCTGGGAACCCCTCTAGAGTCAAGGCTCTGCCAACCCTAAAATGGCTCCCTTAATTAAGATATATAGTTCCCTGCTCCCATATCCAACCTTCCATTCTCCCAACCCAAGTTCTCCCTATCCTCCCCTTCTCACTTTTCTCTCCCCATCTCCCCTTTCCCCCATCCCACTCCACCCCCCAGTTCCCAAATTTTTGCCCAGCAATCTTGACTACTTCCAATATCCAGGAGGATAACTATATGTTTTTCTTTGGGTTCACCTTCTTATTTAGCCTCTCTAGGATCGCAAATTATAGGCTCACTGTCCTATATTTATGGCTAGAAACCAATTATGAGTGAGTACATCCCAGGGTCATCTTTTTGGGTCTAGGATACCTCACTCAGGATAGTGTTTTCTATTTCCATCCATTTGCATGCAAAATTCAAGAAGTCATTCTTTTTTTACCACTGAGTAGTACTCTAATGTGTATATTTTCCACACTTTCTTCATCCATTCTTCCGTGGAAGGGCATCTAGGTTGCTTCCATGTTCTGGCTATTACAAATAATGCTGCTATGAACATAGTTGAACAAATATTTTTGTAGTATGATAAGGCATCTCTTGAATATATTTCCAAGAATGGTATTGCTGGGTCCTGGGGTAGGTTGATCCCAAATTTCCTGAGAAACCGCCACACTGCTTTCCATAGTGGTTGAACAAGTTTGCATTCCCACCAGCAATGGGTGAGTGTACCCCTTACTCCACATCCTCTCCAGCAAAGGCTATTGTTGGTGTTTTTGATTTTAGACATTCTAACAGGTGTAAGATGGTATCTTTTGGGCAGCTGAGGAGAGAGAGCCTGAAATGGCCCAATCCTATAGCCATACTAACGAATATCTTGCATATCACCATAGAACCTTCATCTGGCGATGGATGGAGATAGAGAGAGAGACCCACATTGGAGCAATGGACTGAGCTCCCAAGACCCAAATGAGGAACAGAAGGAGGGAGAACATGAGCAAGGAAGTCAGGACCGCGAGGAAGGCACCCACCCACTGAGACGGTGGGGCTGATCTATTAGGAGATCACCAAGACCAGCTGGACTGTGACTAAAAATGCATGAGTGTAGATGGCGTAATAACCAGGCTAGCTTAATATGAAACAGCAAATTTTAATGAAGGAATAGCTTACAACACCAGGGATCCAGCGATGAGCAGGAGATACAAAAAAAAAAGAGAGCTGTGGGGCTCATGCCACCAGATTTATATGTAAACATTACCCTGAGGCAAACACTCTCCCCATTGGGTGGAGTTTTCCCTACATGTGAGATAAAACCGGACTCACTGGATATGGTAGACAATGAGGGCTGCTGAGAAGCCAAGAACAATGGCACTGAGTTTTGACCCTACTGCTGCATGCACTGGCTTTGTGGGAGCCTAGTCGGTTTGGATGCTCACCTTCCTAGACCTGGATGGAGGGGGGAGGAACTTGGACTTTCCACAGGGCAGGGAACCTTGACTGCTCTTTGGACTGGAGAGGGAGGGGAGAGAGGAGTAGGACATGGAGAGTGAGGGGATGGGGGAGGGAAAAGGGAGGTGGTGAGGAGACAGAATTTTTAATGAAAAAAA
>JABTXL010001088.1:8337045-8357447 GCA_025134845.1 Neodon shergylaensis | reverse complement strand
GATAAAAACAAATTTAAACAATACGTAGCCACAAATCCAGCCTTACAGAAAGTAATAGAAGGAAAAGCACTAACCAAGGAGTCCAGCAATGACCACAATAACTCAGACATCTAGAGACCTTTCACCAACACAACTCAAGGTAGGGAAACACACAAACTCTACGACTAAAAAAATGACTGGAGTTAACAACCACTGGTCATTAATATCACTTAATATCAATGGACTCAACGCACCTATAAAAAGGCACAGGCTAAAAGATTGGATAAGAAAACAGGATCCAACATTCTGCTGTTTACAAGAAACACACCTCAACCACAAAGACAGGCACCTACTCAGAGTAAAGGGCTGGGAAAAGGCTTATCAAGCAAATGGACCTAAGAAACAAGCAGGTGTGGCCATACTAATCTCTAACAAAGTGGACTTCAAACTTAAATCAATCAAAAGAGATGGAGAGGGGCATTTTATACTCATAACAGGGACAGTTCATCAGGAAGAAGTCTCAATTCTGAATATCTATGCCCCTAATATAAAAGCACCCACATACATAAAAGAGACATTGCTAAAACTCAAGGCAGCCATCAAACCACACACACTAATAGTAGGAGACTTCAACACTCCTCTCTCACCAATGGACAGGTCAATCAGACAGAAACCTAACAGAGAAACAAGAGAATTAATGGAGGTAATGAAGCAAATGGACTTAACAGACATCTATAGAACATTCCACCCAAATAGGAAAGAATATACCTTCTTCTCTGCAGCTCATGGAACCTTCTCGAAAATTGACCACATAGCCGGTAACAAAGCAAACATCCACAATTACAAAAAAATATTAGTAACCACCTGTGTCTTATCAGATCACCATGGACTAAAGTTAGAATTCAACAACAAGGCTACTTCCATAAAGCCTACAAATGCATGGAAACTGAACAGTCAACTACTGAACCACACCTGGATTAAGGAAGAAATAAAGAAAGAAATTAAAGTCTTCCTGGAATTCAATGAAAATAAAGAAACAACATATTCAAACTTATGGGACACAATGAAAGCAGTCCTAAGAGGAAAGTTCATAGCACTAAGTGGCCACTTAAAGAAAACAGAGAAAGCACACATTGGAGACTTAACAGCCCACCTGAAAGCTCTAGAAAAAAAAAGAAGCAGACTCACATAGAAGGAGTAGAAGACTGGAAATAATCAAACTGAGGGCTGAAATCAACAAAATAGAAACGCAGAAAACAATCCAAAGAATCAATGAAACAAAAAGCTGGTTCCTGGAGAAAATCAACAAGATTGATAAACCTCTATCCAAACTAATTAAACGGCAGAGAGAGAATATGCAAATTAATAAGATCAGAAATGAAAAGGGGGACATAACCACAGACACAGAGGAAATTCAGAGACTCATTAGATCTTACTACAAAAGCCTGTATGCCACAAAACTGGAAAATGTAAAAGAAATGGACACTTTTTTAGATAAATACCATTTACCAAAGTTAAACCAGGACCAGCTGAACAATCTAAATAGACCTGATAGTCGCGAAGAATTAGAAGCGGTTATCAAAAACCTCCCTACCAAAAAGAGCCCAGGTCCAGATGGCTTCAATGCGGAATTCTACCAGAACTTCCAAGAAGACCTAATACCTATACTCCTTAATGTATTTCACAATATAGAAACAGAAGAGTCATTACCAAATTTCTTTTATGAAGCTACAGTTACTCTGATACCAAAACCACACAAAGACTCTACCAGGAAAGAGAATTACAGGCCAATCTCACTCATGAACATTGACGCAAAAATCCTCAACAAAATACTGGCAAACCGAATCCAAGAACACATTAGAAAAAGTATCCATTATGATCAAGTAGGTTTTATCCCAGAGATGCAGGGCTGGTTCAACATACGAAAATCTATCAATGTAATTCATCATATAAATAAACTGAAAGAAAAAAAACATATGATCATTCATTAGATGCTGAAAAAGCATTTGACAAAATTCAACATCCCTTTATGATAAAAGTCTTGGAGAGATTAGGGATACAAGGGTCATACCTAAATATAATAAAAGCTATATACAGCAAGCCGACAGCTAACATCAAATTAAACGGAGAGAAACTCAAAGCCATCCCACTAAACTCAGGAACACGACAAGGCTGTCCACTCTCGCCATATCTCTTCAATATAGTGCTTGAAGTTCTAGCAATAGCAATAAGACAACATAAGGGGTTCAAGGGGATTCGAATTGGAAAAGAAGAAGTTAAACTTTCGTTATTTGCAGATGATATGATAGTGTACATAAGTGACCCCCAAAACTCCACCAAAGAACTCCTACAGCTGATAAACACCTTTAGTAATGTGGCAGGATACAAGATCAACTCCAAAAAATCAGTTGCCCTCTTATACACAAAGGATATGGAAGCAGAGAGGGAAATCAGAGAAGCTTCACCTTTCACGATAGCCACAAACAGCATAAAATATCTTGGGGTAACTCTAACCAAGGAAGTAAAAGACCTATTTGACAAGAACTTTAAGGCATTGAAGAAAGAAATTGAAGAGAATACCAGAAAATGGAAGGACGTCCCTTGCTCTTGGATTGGGAGGATCAACATAGTAAAAATGGCAATTCTACCAAAGGCAATTTATAGATTCAATGCAATCCCCATCAAGATCCCAGCAAAATTCTTCACAGATCTGGAAAGGACAATAATCAACTTTATATGGAAAAACAAAAAACCCAGGACAGCCAAAACAATCCTATACAATAAAGGTTCTTCTGGTGGCATTACCATACCCGACTTCAAACTCTATTACAGAGCTACAGTAATGAAAACAGTGTGGTACTGGCATAAAAACAGAGAAGTCGATGAATGGAATCGAATAGAAGACCCAAATTTTAACCCACAAACCTATGATCACCTCATTTTCGATAAAGGAGCTAAAAGTATACAATGGAGGAAAGAAAGCATCTTCAACAAATGGTGCTGGCACAACTGGATATCAACCTGTAGAAGAATGAAAATAGACCCATATCTATCACCTTGCACAAAACTCAAGTCCAAATGGATCAAGGACCTCAATATTAGTCCGAGCACACTAAACCTGATAGAAGAGAAAGTGGGAAGCACCCTACAACAAATGGGCACAGGAGATCGCTTTCTATGTATAACCCCAGCAGCACAGACATTAAGGGCAGCATTGAATAAATGGGACCTACTAAAACTGAGAAGCTTCTGTAAAGCAAAAGACAGTGTCACTAAGACAAAAAGGCAACCCACTGACTGGGAGAAGATCTTCACCAACCCCTCAACAGACAAAGGTCTGATCTCCAAAATTTATAGAGAACTCAAGAAACTAGACTTCAAAATGCTAATTAACCCAATTAAAAAATGGGGCACTGAACTGAACAGAGAATTCTCAACAGAAGAAGTTCAAATGGCCAAAAGACACTTAAGGTCATGCTCAACCTCCTTAGCGATTAGGGAGATGCAAATCAAATCAACTTTGAGATATCATCTTACACCTGTCAGAATGGTTAAAATAAAAAACACCAATGATAGCCTTTGCTGGAGAGGCTTTGGTGGAAGGGGTACCCTCATCCATTGCTGGTGGGAATGCAATCTCGTGCAACCACTTTGGAAATCAGTGTTTCGGTTTCTCAGGAAATTCGGGATCAACCTACCCCTGGACCCAGCAATACCACTCTTGGGAATATACCCAAGAGATGCCCTAGCACATGACAAAAGCATTTGTTCAACTATGTTCATAGCAGTATTATTTGTAATAGCCAGAACCTGGAAACAACCTAGATGCCCTTCAATGGAAGAATGGATGAAGAAAGTGTGGAATATATACACATTAGAGTACTACGCTGCGGTAAAAAACAATGACTTCTCGAATTTTGCATGCAAATGGATGGAAATAGAAAACACTATCCTGAGTGAGGTATCCCAGACCCAAAGAGAGGAACATGGGATGTACTCACTCATAATTGGTTTCTAGCCATAAATAACGGTCACGGAGTATATAGGGGTGAACCTAAAGAAGCTAAATAAGAAGGTGAACCCAAAGAAAAACATAATTATCCTCTTGGATAAGGGAAGTAGATAAAATTGAGGGGAGAAAATTTGGGACCTTGGGGATGGGGTGGGATGGGAGTATCGGGGGATGGGGAGAGAAAAGTGAGAAGGGGAGGATGAGGGAAACTTGGGGAAACAGGATGATTGGGATACAGGAAGGTGGGATAGGGGAGCACGGAAGCTCAATTCTTAGTTAAGGGAGCCACCTTAGGGTTGGCAAGAGACTTGAACCCAGAGTGGCTCCCAGGAGCCCAAGGCGAGGTCCCCAGTTAGTTCCTTGGGCAGCTGAGGATAGGGAACCTGAAATGACCCTATCCTACAGCAATGCTGACGAATATCTTGCATATCACCATAGAACCTTCAGCTGGTGATGGATGGAGATAGTCACCGAGACCCACACTGGAGCACCGGACTGAGCTCCCAAGTTCCCAATGAGGAGCGGAAGGAGGGAGAACATGAGCAAGGAAGTCAGGACCACGAGGGGTGCAGCCAACCACTGAGACAGTGTGGCTGATCTATTGGGAGCTCACCAAGGCCAGCTGGACTGTGATGGAAGAAGCATGGGATAAAACCAGACCCTCTGAACATGGCGAACAATGGGGGCTGATGAGAAGCCAAGGACAATGGCCCGGGGTTTTGATCCTACTTCAAGTTCGGGCTTTGTGGGAGCCTAGCCACCTTGGATGTTCACCTTCCTAGACATGGACAGAGGGGGGAGGGCCTTGGACTTTCCACAGGACAGGGAACCCTTACTGCTCTTTGGACTGGAGAGGGAGGGGGAGAGGAGCGGGGGGAGGGGGAGAAGGGTGGGACGAGGGGGAGGGAAATGGGAGGCCGGGAGGAGGCGGAAACTTTTTTTTCTTTTCTTTTTCTCAATAAAAAAAAAAAAAGATCCTGTCTTGCTGCAGACAGGCTATTGAAGCAAAGCAATTCCGACCAGCCCCTTTGCCCTCAGCACCCAGTCCCAGCGCCCAAACAGGCTGAGCTAACACTATTTTTTTAAGATGCTTTCGTTTCAATGTGGGAGGTCCTTCTCTCTGTGTGTTGCCTTAATTGGTTAATGAATGAAAAACTGCTTTTAGCTTATGGTAGTGAAGAGCAGAACTAGGTGGGGAAAGCTAGGCTATATACTTGGGGAAAGAAGGGTCGACTCAGAGAGAAGCCATCGAGCCTCTGGAGATAGACTGTGGGAATAATATCCAGTAAGTCACAGCCACATGGTGAAATACAGATGAATAGAAACGGGCTAAATTAATATAACAGTCAATAAGAAGCTAGAACTAATGGGCCAAGAAGTGATATAATTAATACAGTTTTTGTGTGATGATTTCGGGTCTAAGCTATACTCGCGGCCTGGAAACAAGTGGCCTCCCCCTCCTTCCAACACTTTTTTTCCACTGTATAATTTTAGCTTGTCAAAAATCAGGTGTTCATAGGGGTGTGGAATAATGTCAGAGTCTTTGTTTCAATCCCATTGGTCCACCTGTCTGATTGTACGCCAATACCAAGCAGTCTTTATTGCTGTAGCTCTATAATAAAGCTTGATGTCAGGGATGGGAATTTCTCCAGACATTTCTTTATTGTAGAGAACTGTTCTGGTTATTCTGAATTTTTTTTCCATATGAAGTTGAATATTGTTCTCCAAGTTCTGTGAAGAATTGTGCTGGGATTTTGATGGGGCTTGCATTGAATCTGTAGAGTCTTTTTGATAGGATTGCCATTTTTACTATTTTGTCAATACATATCGAAGAGCATGGGAAATCTTTTAATGTTCTGATAACTTTGGCAAATTTCTTCTTCAAAGAATTAAAGTTATTGTCATACATGTCTTTCACTTGTTTGGTTAGTTTTACTCTAAGATATTTTATGTTATTTGTAGGTATCATAAATGGTGATGTTTTCTCATTTCTTTCTCATCCCCTTTATCATTTGAATATAGAAGGGCTATTAATTTTTTTGAGTTAATTGTGTATCCTGGCACATTGTTGAAGATGTTTAACAAGTGTAGGAGTTCCCTGGTACAGATTTTTGGGTCACTTATGTATACGACCATCTCATTTTCAAATAGTGAGAGTTTGACTTTTCCTTCCAATTTGTATTCGTTTAATCTCCTTTTGTTGTTTTATTGCTCCTGCTAGAAATTTGAGTACTACGTTGAATAGATATAGTGAGAGTGAACAGCCTTTTCTTGTTCCTGATTTTAGTATAATTACTTTGAATTTCTCTCCATTTGAATTGATTTTGACTCTTGGCTTCCTCTGTATTGTTTTCTTATGTTTATATATGTTCCTTTTATACATGATCTCTCCAGGATCTTTATCCATAAGGGATGTTTAATTTTGTTGAATGCTTTTTTAGCATCTAATAAGATAATTATTTTGTTTTTATTCCTTTAGTTTGTTTATATTGTAGATTACACTATAGATTTTTTTTGTATGTTGAACCATACCAGCATGCCTTGGATGAATCCAACTTGATCACCGGGATGATTTTTTGAAGGGTTCATGGATTTGGATTGCAAGTATTTTATTGAGTATTTTTTACATCTATGTTCATTAGTGAGATTTGTCTGTACTTCTCTTTCTTGGTTGAGTATTTGTGTGAATTGGGTATCAGGGTATCTGTAGTTTCAAAAAAAGAGTTTGGCAATGTTTCTTTAGTTTCTATTCTGTAAAACACTTTGAGAAGTATTGTTATTACCTCTTCTTTGAAGTTCTCATAGAATTCTGCACTGAAACCATTCTGTACTGGGATTATTTTTGGTTGGGAGGCGTTTGATAACTGCGGAGACACATTTCATCTTGCTCAATATCCTTTATATCTATTTATCATACATTTCTCTCTCTCCTAAATTCTACTCGTCTAACACCCAGGATGCAATAGTATTCTCTTTTCTTTCCCCAAAAATGGGCATATTGGTTTCACCATCTGATAGCTATATTTCACTCTAAAAGATTTATCTGTTTTCATTTGCCTTGAAAGTCACACATTCACTCATTATCAGTAGAATTACTTAGCATTTATTTTAATGTTACTGGACAATTATGGAATAAAGAAAAACATCCCTGGTGTGCTAATTGTAAAAAATTGAATCTTACAAAGCTAGTGGCTGTGTGGATGATCATAGATGAAAATGTACAAAATAATTAGTGTATATGACACTGCTGTGCCTCATCATTAGAAGAAATGATGAGAATCATTAGCCATTCATACAGTTTGCACTGTATTGTATTAGGTGGTTCTGAACCAATACTGTAGTTGTCAGTTACAATTTATAAAATATGTGTTCAGGAAGATGTTTTCTCCCTTAACTTTTGAAGAGAATTTCTCTCTGGTCTTAACAAAATTATGTAGCACTTGGGGATAAAAATGCATCCCAGTAGGCCTGCACTGGAAGCCAAGATGGACACCATTATCTTGCCCTTGGTGCTGCGGTAGTCAGGGAGGAAGGTGATCCAGACACTTCAAAATAACAGCATGCTGAAGGTCAGCAACTTGGCTTCATTGAAGGTGTCAGGGAGATTCCTGGCCAAGAAAGCAACAATGAAGCTTGTGAATGCAAGGGAGCCATGGTATCCCAGGACACAGTAGAATGCAGTAACTGAGCCCTTGTTGCACACAATGATGATTTGGCCATGCTCAGAGTGCACATCTTTGTCAATAAAAGGAGGAAAAAATTGCTACCAGATTGTACAGAGAATAATTTGGATGAGCGTACAGATGGCAATGATATAGTTGGGAACACCAGAAACCAGAAAATACCCCATCCTTCTTCCAGGGACTGTGACTTTGAAAGCAAGCAGCACAGTCACTGTTTTAGCCAACACAGTGGAAACAGCCAGAGTAAATACAACTCCAAATGTGATTTGTTGCAGAACACAGGTAGCTGAGTTGGGATGTCCAATGAAAAGCAAGGGACACAAGAAACAAAAGATGAGTGAAATTAGCAAGATGTAGCTGAGATTCTGGTTATTAGCCTTCACAATGGGAGTGTTGTGATGCTTCACAAATATCCCAAGAACCACAGTTGTGAATACAGAGAAGAATAAAATAACGCCATTAAGGTAAGAACCATCCCCAAGGTGTCTTTGTAGTTCAGGAAGACCACAGCTTTTTGAATACACTGGTTCTGCTCTCTGTTTGCATACTGGTCCTCTGGACACCTCACACATTTATCCACATCTTCTGGAGAGAGAAAAGCATGATTACTACAACTACTGCCATTTATTGACAGAATATTTCAACTCAGTGTGTTGAGTAAACATTGTGATATCTGAATCCTTTGCTGATGATGTAGCTGAGAGACACTGCTGCATAGCAATACTTTCATTTCATAATATTCATTATTATTATGGGGAATGAAATAAGACAATATGTTGTCTATTTAATTATGTGTTGGTGACGCCCAGGAACTGCTCCAAGGGGCCCAGCAGGGGTGCATGCAGACCACGCAGCTTCCTGTACATTGCATGTAAATGTCAATGCGCTGTGACACGCAGACACACATGTGCACAGACATGTGAAAGACCACCTTGCGTGAAATCATAAATAACATAATCACATGTTGATTCCTATGTACAGGCGATATGTGTAACGTGCAGACCTTCATGTCCAACACAACTGCATGCAGCCTCAGGAAGTGTAGATACGTGTACGTGGTCACACCTGCAAGCGACACAACTATGTGTACACAGACATGCACACACTCATGCAATACACGTGCATATGTGCCAGCCTGACATGAAGGGGAGTGTAATATGTGCAGTTGTGCGGACTTGTGTGTCCTACATGTTACATGTGAACCTACAGGTGTCTGCACGCATGTTGAACACAGCACGTGTATAACGTGTATTTTACATTTCATCGATGCACGTATCTATGTCCATTACATGTATTATGTATCCATCAACATCCACACATGTCCTGTGCCACACATCAAGTGGCCTTGCCTGTCCATGTGATCTCCAGTGCACACACACATGTGCACACGGTTACTTCTGGACTCACGCATGCATGCACGTGCACACACGTGTACAATTATGACTGTTTCACCTGCCTACCAGGAT
Source organism: Neodon shergylaensis (assembly GCA_025134845.1). NCBI lineage: Eukaryota > Metazoa > Chordata > Mammalia > Rodentia > Cricetidae > Neodon > Neodon shergylaensis. Next base: position 8,348,307 of record JABTXL010001088.1, on the reverse strand, counting down.
CCTGTCCACATGTATGTAATATGCCACAACATCAATGCACACATGTATGATGCAGCGCATCATCGCTACACACATGAGTCAAACACAGAAACACACATGTACATCAGACACATAACACACGTGACACATGCCTACTGTTCAGGATCCCGTCCTTTTCCTCCTATCGCGTGCATGTAGCCATGTTCCTCCATATCACACATGCAAAACCTTTCACTTTGTCACACACGTATGAACGTAAAACCACATTCTTCCACACAGGCTTGCCAAATGATGGGATGTGCACACAGATGCACATGGGCTCACGCACAGACACGCAACCAAACACATGGACTCGCACACATAAGTATGTGCATAAAATGATGCCTCCTGTCCCCTGTATGGAAATCACACACGCTATACTTGTGCACTGCCATGTTAACACACACACGTGCTCACACATACAATGTACATGCATGGACTAAAACAGACTCATCCTCACTGGCCCACAAGTGTGTCTGCATCGGACACTTACACACTTACCCTGACATTTGTGTTCAGCGACATCACCATGAGCGTGGCTCTAAGGCTCTGCCCATGTCACAGCGCGGCAGCCTGCGGGGAACACGGGATCGGGAATGACACAGGACACGGGAAAAGAAGTCATGGGAGCCATGGAAACAGGAGTGGCATCACAGAACACGGGGAATGATGTCACACGGTACCCCACCAGCACACGCGTGACATCAGATCCTGCATCCGTGCCCGTGAGCTTATGGCACAGTGGATCCCAGGTCAACACACGTGAGCAGAACTCGCTTGAGTCCATGTGGGGACTTCCCATGCTCACACGCGTGCAAAGGCGATACAAATACGAGTCATGCACAGAGCACATTCGGTACATGGAAAACAACCTCACCACTATACACACGTGAAATGCGGGGAAAAAAACTGATGGACACATGGGGAATAGAAATAAGTGCTTTACATGGAGAGAACACATGAGCAAGGTCGAGAGATCGGTTGCGTGTCATGAAAACATGCAGGAAACAAAAACAGAGATTCGAGCGATTTTAATACATGAACTGAATGAACACAGCTGAACATACAGATGAACCTGTGATAGGGAATTATTACAAACCAGGAGCTAACGACGCGTGCAGAAAACACACGGAAAGTAAATGAACGGGTGCAGACTGTCGGAAGGCAGCTCCACGCGAACACACATGGAATGGATGAGATCCGGAAAATCAAAATCACCCATGATGAACACATAAAACATACGAACACATAAATTGTTCTGAGTGTCTAAACTGTGGGGAAAAAACGGAAACAGCCACGTACACGCATGATGAATGTCCACATGCATAACAACCAGGCTAAAGCGCACACCGGTCTGTATGTGGAAATAAACAATGAACCAAGCTGAGTGTGTAAAACACATGAGAAAATGTGTGAATCTGTGAAACACGTGAAAAAACAGACAGTGACACGTGTGGAACACGGAAACCTACGTCACCTGTGTGGAAGAATGACCGACATAACATGCAGTGATGTCATGCCATGGTCACGGTGATGTCACACAATGATTGTGATGATGTCGAGATGGCGATGTTGCCTGATGACAGCACACGCACGGCCTGTGTGAATGAACACCCGGCGGTCACCTTTCACAGACAACATATGTCAGCACATGCCACAGGTGATGCTACGATGACATCGGCACCGAGGCCCTTGGGGTCATGTCTGGGTCCCGCGTGTCTGTCACCATGTCAGGCGCCATCCCGCCCCATACAGGGGACTCGGGTGTGAGGCCTGGGGAGAGAGAACACATTCATGTTAGCATAACGAGGAAGATGCAATCGCGTGTGCAGTCACACACATGTGGTCATGGTGATGGCACACATCATGTGAATGATGGTAACGGAAACACGAATGGTTGTGGTGTCACTGGGAAGGGAGGACATGAGTTCGAATCCCAGCCTGACAGACTGGAGACTGCACGTATGCACATGCAATCTATCCACGTGCGCATGTGTGCTACATGTGTTTTCAGTGTAACCCTGCCACGGCTGCAAACATGTATACATGATTTATCTGCGGGTAGATGCGTGTTTTCTACATGCATATCATTTGCGTGTATAAATATGGGTGTTTTATATATATGCATGGAAAAGAAATGAGTCAACCAGTGCACATAAGCATGTGTGCTTGATGGGCCACACATATGTCCATGCACCTGTATACATATACGTATGGGACAGAGTAAACGACACGGTGTGCCGTGTGTGTACACGTGTGCAAGGCGAGGGGGTCACAGCAAGCAAACATAACAGACAGATGGTGCATGATAGAACCAAGAGTGTGTACACACGGGTGTGAATGCCACATATATGTATATGAATGTGAGTCGAGGGAGCGTGCGTATGTGTATAAATGACATGTAAACACACGTGAGGGAATATGTGTTCAGATATGGAGTCAAGGGGTGATGGAGGTGGGTCTTGTATCTTATCTGTTGCTCTCATTGGTTAACTAATAAAGAAAACTCTTGGCCCTCTGATAGGGTAGAATTTAGATAGGCGGAGTAGACAGAACAGAATTCTGGGGGAAAGAAGCCGAGTCAAGGAGTCGCCATGATTCTCCCACCCGACACAGCCGCAGGTTAAGATCTTCCCTGGTAAGCCACCTCGTGGGCTACACAGATTATTAGAAATGGGTTAGATCAATATGTAAGAGCTAGCCAATAAGAGACTAAAACTAATGGGCCAGGCAGTGTTTAAAAGAATACAGTTTCCGTGTAATTATTTCGGGTATAAAGCTAGCCGTGCGGGCGGCCAGGGCGGCCAAAACGTAGCCCGCCGCTCCGATTACAACAAAGGGGACTACTGGTCAAGGCAGAGCATGCATGTTTCTGCAAATACACGTGTGTGCGCATGCATATGAAGTTATATGTTTACAGACATAGGCAAGGTAGGCTTAGGACTATGTAGAACACAATGCATGCGCGCACACACACACATTACACACACATGTACGGGACAGAGTAGATGTCATGGCATGGTATCTGTGTACACACGTGTGCACGTGGGCTCCTGGTGAACAGATATGTGCGCACCCGATGTACATGTACATGTGTGGAAAATAAAACTGGGAGTGGGTGTGGACATGCAAACACATACATATGCTCTACACATGTGGACACACGAATATGAGCAGGGTAGACACAGGTGATGGTGAACTGTGTGCGCCTGGCTGCAGGTACATGCGTGTGACCACAGCGTATGTGTATTTATAAAGATGGCCCAGGCAGACACATACACACGCTAACACGTTAGGTGTGGCCTCCTAAGTCAATATCCTTTTCACATGTAGACTCTATGGTGCATTTCACTCTAGTCCTGTTTTTCCCATGTTCTGTGCCTGACTCCAGGCATGTACCTCTCTATACACATAAAACACATGTTTATATCCTGATCACATATGGATATGAAGATGACATATTTACGCACGGCTGTAAAATTCCGGCCCAGAGCTGTTCTCACAAGTACACACGTTATGTGTACAGGCCGATTCTTTGCCTGTGCATGCGTGCACAACACAAAAACACACATTTCATGTGTTATACGTACAACTCTACATCTGCATGATGTAGCCATACAGAAACACATGTCTACCACGGTCACAAACGTGGTGATGTTCGTACAGCCTCAGAGCTATGCATGCAACATGTGTGTAAAGTGACACACGTGTAAAGATAAAGGCCGAGAGTAATCCATGTTTCGTATTTTATTTTTTACTTACTTTTTAAGGACTGGTGTTGAGGATCTGTGAAGTTCTTAACATGTATGTTAGTGAGCACATATGATGTGAATGTTATATGCACACCAGTTCTGTGTAGTTACAGATGTGGGTCTAGAGTCATACGTGTAAGCTTATATATACATGTGTCTTTTCCCATGAACACTCTCACATTCATACCTAAAAACATTTTTAATGTTACACGCATAGTTCCAGGCCCATATCTCTGTGCACATATGAAACTTATCACATGCTTATGTCACAGTTACACAGCTATATGCCTGTGGGCTCTGGGTTATGCATGGAATATGCGTGTAAAATGCACACACAGAAAACTAGAGGCCACGGGCTGGAGTCACGTGTGGAATAGGTGCTTACACGTGGATGCTACATAAAGATTCAGGCCGCAGCCGTGCATGTAGTGTCAGGCGTGTGACATTTTATGTTAAGCACATATCGCACACGTTACATTTATACCATGAATAAACAGACACGGGCCCAGCGCTGTGCACACATGTATGTAAATGTGCTTTACGTAGGTACAGGTGATGATAGACATGCATGGAAAACACTGCTCCCTTGCTCACATGCAAAGATAAGGTTATACACACACGTGTGACACAGGGCCACGGTTATGCAGAAAATGGGTCTGTAAAATGCTAGAGTCTCAAACACACATGTGCATATATGTTATGTGTATACATCCTGGTCTTTGTCTCCATAGGCACGCTCCATGTTCACACACAAAAACATGCTCTTCAGACACAACATGCGTGACTATGAGCCTGGATGCTTCTTACATATAAGATACATTTATGTCATGATTATGCGGTGAGCGCAGACCTGTGCACACATGTTATACGTGCGCCCGCATATGTGTTATATGTGCAAGCCTGGCTCTTTGTGTTTCCTGTATACACTGCACGTTCAAAAATAAAAACACGCTTTTCACATGTTCTATGCATAACCGTCTACTTCATACATGTGAAACACGTTACGTAAGTGCGTACCATAACTAAATAGCTGCTGCACACCCAGGCCCAGGGTCACGCACGTGATACACACAGACAACGTGAATCCATATAAAGACACAGGCCTGGAGCAATGCGTGTGATATGCATGTGACACGGATTATTTTCAGCATGGGCACACGCTGCATTTATACCACGATCAGCATGAGCCAGGAACATATATCCTTAAATAGACGTAAGGCCCAGAGCTGTGTGCATGACACGTAAGTTAGACATATGGATGTTTTTGTGTAGTAATCTGATAGACATGTATGTAGGAATTTGACACGAATAATCTAATGTTTAAGCAGCAATTTCGTGCATACGTGTACACACAATTTAACACGTTCAATCAGAATTTCATCCGTGTCGATGACGTGCGGACACACGTGAGCTCTCACGGGTCTAGTATCAGTGAAAAATGAACATTTCAATGTAAAGAATTTGCGACAGATGTGAATCTCACACGTGTGTAATAACAGCACGGGCGCACATGCCATGGCACACACGCACAGGCATGGGATGCAGAATAAATTTTCCCCGGAGAGATTTCACGCACACGAGAAGAAGGTCGCGAATCCTCAACACGGAACCAGATTTCAATCCTTAAAAAAATAAACAAAAATATAAATAAAACATGAAACACGAATCCTTACATCCTGTAAATGCGCACACGTGTGTGTGTGCACTGCAATATCTACCTTGGACCACATACCACCCTTCAGGGAACATATGTGACACATGTGATAGGAAACATGGTTCCCTAATAGATTATTGTTGATATGAAAACTTTATATTTTGTATGAAATTCTATTTAAGAAACCACACATTTAGCATGTGATGATTCATGATCACACGTGTCAGACATCATGCTACATGGAACACTTGAAACATGTTACAGCAGACAACCCAGCGAAGTAAAACTGTAAGGGATTTTATCGCGAATAATTAACAAAAATTTAAGACGGGAAAATTAATAAAATTAAGCATGAAAATTAATTATTAAAATTAAATCATAAAATGGAAATTAAAAAATAAAATAACACAGACTTAAAATAACTACACTCCCTGCCCTGGGGCGGGACGAGGGGGGGAACCCAGGGTGATTGTCACCTCCATGCACCGTGCTCACTGTGCCAAATCCCAGAGAGGAAGGAAAATTAAAAATTCAGCCGCAATAAATAAGTAAATAAATAAATAAATAAATAAATAAATAAATAAATGAATAAATAGAAGCCGCGTGGGGATGAACGAATGAAGGAGGTGAATGAATGAATGCAGAGACCCCCGGACCCTTCCCCTCCCCTCCAACCCCGCAGGGACTGCATACTTGGCTGCTGGGTGCAGGGAAGCCAAAAAGAAAAATTTAAATTAAAAAAAAAAAACGAAATTTAAAAAAAAGAAAAAAAAACGAAATTAAAAGATTTGGGGGGGGGGAGGAATGGAAACCGGGAGGAAAAAAATAATGAACAGGATGAAAATAAAATAAAATAAAAAACTAAAAAGCCCAGAAGACAACGAAAAAAATAAAATAAAATAAAATTTAAATATGGATTTAAACGGAATTAAACAGAAATTGAACTCAGATCGAACGCGGACCCCGCGCGCGGCCCCTCCCTCTCCCCGTCCCGCGGCAGCGGAACGAGATCACGGCGCCGCGAGCGGAGGGGGGGATTAAAACTTCATAAAAAAATTTACAGAATCATCAAAATTAAAACAGAAGAACGGAAATTTGAATTTAGATCTGAAATTTGAGACCCCGCCGCCCGTCCCCCGCCCCCCGTCCCGTACCTGCGGCTTCGCACGCCGTGCGCCCATCCGGGACCCGAACCCGAGAAAAACCGAACAAAAATCCGGAAAAAAACGGATATAGAAAAAAAAGAATATAAAAAAAAACCGCAATAAATGAATTTCCGCGGCCAATGGCAGAGACGGAGGCCTTGGCCATAGGGGTGGGGCGGGACTTCCGGATAGGAGAGGGACTTTCGACGAGCACCGCGAAAGGGGTTTTGAATGGGAGACGGAGTACTTCCGGTCAGGCACGCTAGGGTTCCGGTCGTTTTCGGTCCCCTCCGGGTGTCCTTGGTCACTTCCGGTGTAGGACGGAGAGCTCCCGTTTACTTCCGATCCATCAAGGCGTGACCCCATTCAATTCTGTAATGTTCTGGGAAACACCGGAAGATAAGCATAGCGAAGCATTCTGGGACTTGTAGTTCCCGCGGCGCGAACCGTCCGCGACCACCGTGGAGCGTCGGAAATGGGGAAGCCAAGGCCGTTTTCGGTTTGTAGCGGAAGTTAGGTGGGAAAGCGCCGAGCATTCTGGGAGTTGTAGTTCACCAGAGATGACCGCTTACCGAGCACGGTGGGGCTTAGGAAACCGGTCAAAGGCCTTTCCGGTTTATACCAGAAAGTAGTTGGGCAAACCGCCGAGCCCTCTGGGAGACGTAGCTCACTTGGGAGCCCAGTTCACGGTGGAAATTTACAAACTCGGCAGAAACGCCGAGCATTCTGGGAGATGTAGTTTACCGCGAAACCCCGCCCACCGATCGACCACGGCGGGGATTCGTTAATTAGGCAGCCACGGGCGTTTTCGGTATGTACCGGAAGTTTTGTAGTACACCGCCGAGGCTTCTGGGAGATGTAGTTCTCCTGGTAGCCCGGTCAACGGACACGGCGTGCTCGCGAAACCGGCGCAGTGGTGAACACTTTCGGCGGTACCGGCGGTCGGAGTGACAGCTAATGACACCGGAAATAGGTCAAGGAAGAGCCGCCGGGCATGCTGGGAGATGTAGTTCACAATGGGACCCTTAGCATGGTCACAAACGCCCTGAACGAGTCCAGGTGACCGGAAGTGAGATCCGGGGCCGCAGAGTATGCTAGGAGATGTAGTTCTCTCTGGGAGGCCCACACCGGCTGCCGTCCTGCACAGCATTGATTTATACTGGGAATCGGAAAAATGTGCTTGACAGCTGGAAGTGAGATTCCCGGCGACGCAGTGCATACTGGGAGATGTAGTTTACTCTGGGAGGCCCAAATTGGGTCTCCAGACTGCATTCCCGGACTGCACCGGTTTATACAGGGAATCAGGACATGTTGACAGCCGGAAGTGAGGAGTAGCCCCGTAGTGCATGCTGGGAGATGTAGTTCAAAGTGAGAGACCCACAGCCCTGCTTCATACTGGGAATCAGAAGTATGTGAATCCCTGCCGGAAGTGGGATAACGAAATCACAGTGCATCCTGGGAGATGTAATTCACCTCAGAGCACCCGCAATTTATCTCAGGGCTCTACTGGCTTATACTAATGCTTGAGAGCCAGAAGTAATGAGTCGGGAGCCACAGTGAATGCTGGGAGATGTAGTTCAGTCTGCGAGACGTCATGCTGTGCATAAGAACCCCACAGTAATGTGAAACTAACATACCAGAAACTCACATGTGACATCATAATATTTGAGATTCGCATGTGACGTTTTACTAGAAATGCACAGACCCAGAAATTTTCCCTCTTCCCAGCATGCACTGTGAGCTCCTTCTTTCATCATGGCTGCCCGGGTCACAGCAGGGTCACGTCGGGATCACAGGGTCATGTATGAGCCTCCATCCATCACGAAGGTGGCCCCGCCCACCCTCACCAGGTCCCTGTCCCTCGGGCCCTGGCAGGGGAGCCCGGGAGACCCCAAGGCTGGGTCAGGTGCCGCGCCCTTCCCATGATGCTCCAGGACCAGGGCCACCTCAGCAGGGTCAGTGGGGTCAATGGCTTCGGGCTTCGGGGGCGGAGACACGTCCTGCGCAATCCATGCCTGGGGGCGGGGCCGGGACTTAGCACGAGCATGACCAAGGGCGAGGGTGGGGTCGGTTTGAGGCCGAGCCTGGAGGGGCGGGGTGAAGGGCGCGGTCGGGAGTGAGGGGCGTGGCTAAGAGCAAGATTGGAGCTTAAGGGCGGGACCTGGAGTAAGGGGTGGGGCCGAGAGTGAGGGGCGGGGCCGGAGGTGAGTGGCGGGAACCAATGTTGGTCCCAAGTCAGAGAGGAAGTGGAAGAGTGAGGGACAGGAAGCGGGACCCTGACTGACAGGAACTGGGTGGGCGGTACCTGAAAGTTCCCGCCGTGTCGCTCAAACAGTCCTCGGAAGCCACCCCTAGGGTCGGGGACCCAGGGGAGGAGGCCGCGCTTGACCCTGGGGACAGAGCCGGAAGTGACGTCATTGCGGCCTCAAGCAGGCAGCCTGAGTTTTTATGTCCCTGTCCCGTCCCTGGCCCCGCCCACCCCTCCTAGGCCCCGCCCCCACCTCCACAATGCCAGCAGCAGCAGCAGTGATGTCAGCAGGGTCACGAGGCCACAGGCAACCTGGAGCTTTGGGAACCCGGAATAGGGCGGGGCCTGGCAGGAGTCTGGGGGCGGGGCCTCAGGGTCATGGGATGGGTGTCCTCAGTAGCCAGAGCCCGCCCCATGACGTCACCCACGTCCAGCCCAAAACCCTTGACATTGCCAGCCAGGCCCCGCCCATGACGTCACCCACCATTCCCCGCACCCATGGCGTCACCCGCCCTCCATTGTGTCACGGGGCTCCAATCGCTAGGCTGCACTTCGAGGCCATAGAAGGATTCCCGCGGGAACGCCCGGACCCTGAAGGCGAGGCAGGCACTGCGGTCGACTCCGCCCACAGTGACGTCACAGGAGGGCGCTGGGGCCGAGGCCTGTGAGGCGGGGACAGGAAGTCTTTGGGAGTGAGCCCGGTGACATAAGGAAGCAGGAAATACATGGGCAACAATCCAGTGACGTCACTGGAAGTCTGCACATAAGCCCCTGTTGACGTCACCTCCACCCCCACTGCATGCTGGGACCTATTACATCATGCCATCATGCCTCCCCCACCCGTTGCATGCTTGAACCCGACAATGTCACCCCAGCCCCAATGGATGCTGGGACGATGGCATAACGCCCACCACACCCATTGCATACTGGGACCTAATGCTGGGACCATGACGTCACCCAACCTCCTCCCCATTGCAAGCTGGGACCTGATGATGTCACCCCTGCCCCAGTGGATGCTGGGACCCAATGATGTCGCTGCTCACCACCCAGTCTGTGTCCCCCATCCCGCGGTGCTGGATGATGTAATCTAGGCCGACGTGGGGGAGGGCAGAACATGTGACATGGATGGCATCCTCCAGCCAATGGAGAGTGAGTTTGTCGGGAGGGCGGGGCTTCACTGTGGAGGGGAGAGAGAGAGCGCACATGTGCTAGAGAGAGCTGTCAATCATTACTAAAGTACCAGGCCCCGCCCCCTCCCCTGTCACTCACGAACCAGGTTCCGCCCCTCCCCTGTCACTCACGGACACAGGCCCCGCCCCCTTTGTGCCACTCACGATCACAAGCCTTGCCCCCTCTGTCTTGCCAGAGCCAGGCCCCGCTCCCTCCCTGTCACTCACGGAAGGCCGAGGCCAGCCCCTTCCGGTGGAACACAGGTTCCGCCCCGCGACGCACGTCAATCTCCAGGGGGCGTCCGCTGCGCATGGGCAGGATGCAGCCGGAAGTGAGGCCGCCGGACAGGAAGTACCGGGGGCAGGGCCGCAGGGGCTCTGGGGTGTAGCTGTGGGGAGAGCGGGGGATGATGGGAGTCGGGGGCGGGGCCTTAGTGGGCGGGGCTCTGGATGGGCGTGGCCAAAGGTGGGTTGGGACCTGGGGAGTGGGCGCGGCCTGAGAAATGGGCGTGGTCGGGGAGGGGCGGGGCCCCGGCCGATGTCACTCACCGCCACCTCAGGCTCAGGTTCGCCCCCGCATGCTCGGCCGGGTCCCACGTGACCTCCACATCGCGCAGGTCGCGGCAGACGACGGTGACGTCTTCTGGGGGGCGGGATGGTTGACGTCAGCGACGGGGCGGAGCCACGCGGGGAGAGACTGAGCGCCCCGAGGCTGCGCTCTCGGCCTGTCAGTCTGGGCGCCCGAGGCGGGACTTCCCATCTTTAAACTCCGCTTGTCAATCTGGACCCGGGGGCGGGACTTCCGGTCCCTGGCCTTGTCCGCCACCAGCGTCTGATCCGATCCCGGAAATGGGGAACCCGCGTCCGCGCTCCCTCTGACGTCACCGCGACCCCCGGCCCAGGCCCCACGTGACCCCGCGACCCCCCGGGGACCCCCCACTCACCCGCGCTCTCTCGGATCCGGAGCTGCAGCAGGAGGATGACGGCGATGGACGCGGCGGGGCCGGGCATGGCGGTGACCGAGCACCGAACACCGATGGAACCAAGCACCCAGCGGACTGAGCACCGAGGGAACCGAGCACCGCGGGGACCGAGTACACCAGGTACTAAGCACCCGGCACCCCGTAGACTGAGCACCTAGCACCGCGGGGACTCAGCACCGAGCACCCAGCGGACTGAGCACCGAGCACCACAGGTCCTAAGCACTAAGCACTGCGGGGACCGAGCACCCCGGGAACTTAGTACCTAGCACCGCGGGGACTCAGCACCGAGCACC
>JABTXL010001088.1:8270313-8337035 GCA_025134845.1 Neodon shergylaensis | reverse complement strand
GCGGGGACTGAGTGCGATCTCCCCACCCGGCCCTGGCATTTTGGGGAAGTCAAGGAAGGAAGTGCGCCTGCGCGGGGGCGATGGGGATCTCGGCTGAGTCAGCGATGGGGGTCAGATATGGGGTGGGGGTGCTGTGATCCGGGTAATCTGGGTGCTGGGTGATCCGGGTGCTGAGTGCTGGGTGTTGGGTGATGCGGGAGCTGGGTGCTGTGCTCAGTCCACCCCCAGTGCATCCTGGGAGGGGGAATCCCAGGCCTCACGGCAGCCCCCCCCATTAACAGGTGCTGTGCCCATGACGTCATCCACAGCCTCCAACCACGTGACCCCAGTGATGTCAGATATCCCCTGTGATTGACAGGAGGCAGGACTGCGCTAAGGCCACTTCCTGTCTGCACCAGAGACCGCCCACGATGACGTCGTCGGGAGTCACTGTCAATCAAGCCAGGTACCTGCCCCCAGCTGTCAATCACCCTATGCCCTGCCCACTTCCCCATTTCCAGCTGTCCATCACCCGCCTGTCAATCACTCAGTTCCTCTCCCAGAATAGGAAGTGCAGTCGATGGCGACCGGGTGAGGAGCAGGGAGCTGGAGGGTGCTGGGCTGAGTCCTCCCGGGTGCTGGGTGCTGAGCTGAGTCCTGCTGGATCCTTAGCTAAGTCCTCCCAGGTGCTAGGTTAAGTCCCCAGATGCTGTGCTAAGTTCTCCTGAGTGCTGGGTTCTATGCTGAGTGAGTCCTCCCTGGTGCTTGGCTGAGTCCTCCCGAATGCTGGGTGCTTGGCTGAGTCCTTCCAAATGCTAGGTTGTGGGCTGTGTTATCCTGAGTGCTGTGCTAAGTCTTCCTGTGTACTGGGTGCTGTGTTCAGTCCTCCCGGGTGCTGAGTGTTGTCCTGAGTCTTCCTGGATCCTTGGCTGACCCCTTCCGGGTGCTAGGTTGAATCCTGTGCTGTCTCTCAAGGTGCTGTGCTGAGTTCTCTCGTGTTCTGGGCTGAATCCCCAGGTGCTATGCTTAGTGTAAAGGTGCTGTGCTGAGTCCTCCCATGTGATTTATTTATTATGTATGCAATATTCTGTGTGTGTGTATGTCTGCAGGCCAGAAGAGGGCGCCAGATCTCATTACAGATGGTTGTGAGCCACCATGTGGTTGCTGGGAATTGAACTCAGGACCTCAGGAAGAGCAGGCAATGCTCTTAACTGTTGAGCCATCTCTCCAGCCCCCGGCATTGAGTTTTCCCAGGTACTGGGTCCCAGGCTAAGTCCTCTAAGGTGCTGGGTACTGTGCTGAGTACCCGGGTGATTGACAGCTGACACCATCATGCTTCTGTCTTCTGATTGACAGGTGACCGCCCAGCGCAGCCTACCCCGCGAGGCCCCGCCTACCCCGCGAGGCCCCGCCCCTAGCCGCCATGTTGCTCCCGCTCTTCACCGCCCTGACCCTGGCTTCTCTACCCGCGGAGGCGGGACTTCAGGTTGACTCCAAGCTGACATGGCCCCGCCCGGTGACAGACAGCCCCGCACCGGAAGTCCCGCCCCCTCCCACGCCCTCTGCCCTGAACCTGACCTTCGACCCTGGCACCTGGACACTGACCTGGCTCTGCTCCCATGACATCACGGTGACGTCATGCTACGTGAACTTTACCCTGCACGGGAGGCCGAGGAGGCGCAGGATGCAGGTGGGGATCGGGGATCGTGGTGACATCATCCGTTCTGGGAGCGGGTGAGGCCCCCAGTGACATCATCCCTCTCCGGAGCTTTGGGGATTCCCAATGATGTCATTCCTACCCGGGGTTGGGGATTTCTGATGACATCACCCCTACCCACGGTTGGGAACTCCCCATGACATCATCGTTGATGTCAGCCTCCCCCCCAGAATACTCTTGGGTGCCGCTGCCAGTTCAGCCCCCTGACCCTGCACCTCGGGGTCACGCTGGGGGTCAACGCCACCGCGGGCAACGTCACTGTCCACGAGAGGCTAGACTACATCGTCCCTGGTGAGGGGCAGGACTTCCGGGTGTGGGCGGGGCACGCCAATCACCCTGTTTCCAGCCCCTCCTGAGTGTCCCTGGGGGCGGGACTTCTGGTCTGGGCGGGGCTTCCTCCCCTGCACGCAATGACGTCAACCCCCCCCAGGGCCCCCAGGGTCCGAGGCGGTCAACGTCTCCTGCGAGATCCATGACGCGGCTGCCATGACGTGCGCCTGGGAGGCAGGGCCCGCGGCGCCTCCGGACGCTCGCTACTTCCTGGTCCTGCGCAACACCACGTGAGCCTGGGGTGACGTCACAGGCGGGGGGAGGGGGTGGCCCGGCGGGCGTTGGTGACATCATAGATCGGGCGGGGCGACAACGTAGGTTTCCGCACAATGACGTCATAGGTAGGGGAGGGGTGACATCGCCCCAATAACCCTTGCCCCACCCCCCAGGGGCCATGAGCTGCCCGGATGTCCCAGCGGCCCCACCCCCTCTGGCTGCCGCATCGATGACCTCACAGGGCTGCCGGACCTGCTTCACGTGACCGTGGCCGGATCGAGCCAATCGGGCGGAGCCTTGAGGTCCTATGACGTCATCCTGAAGACCAAGGCCATCGGTGGGTGACATCATGGCTGGGGGCAGAGCTTCCCCGTGTGTGGGCGGGGCTGGGTGTGATTGACTGTAGTCTGAGGGACAGGATTTCCTGTTTGGGACCTGAATTAACTGACAGGTGAGGGGTGGGACTTCCTGTTTGGCATTAGAATTAGGTTTGAGTGACAGCTGAGAGGCGGGACTTCCTGTATCAGAATTAGCTGTGAGTGACATGTGAGAGGTGGGACTTCCTGTTTGGTATTATGGTTAGCTTTGACTGACAGCTGAAGGGCGGGACTTCCTGCCCATGGGTGGGGCCTCCCTCACTGCTGGCCCCGCCCCCAGAGCGCCTGTCCCCGCCCCGCAACATCACCGGAAGCTGCAACACCTCGCACTGCGCAGTCTCCTGGGTTCCGCCCCGCACCTGGGCCGCCATGGGCTTCGCCGACTTCCGCTACGAGCTCGACCTGCGCCGCACAGTGCGTGCGCCCCAGGGGATGCTGGGAAATGGCGGGGGGCAGGACTTTTGCTCTGACCCTATTTCCTGTTTCCTGGGGGCGAGACTTCCTGTTGTTCTGGTCACACTTCCTGTCTCCTAGGACTCGGACACGGACACCACGGTGAGCCGACTCCGCAGTGACCCCCCCAGCCCCCACCGACCCCGGAAGTCCCGCCCCTGACCTGACCCCCCCCCCCAGGTCACTGTCTCCAGCCGCCCCGAGAACCGGTTCGAGTTCCCAAGCCCGGAGCCGCGCGAGGGTCACGTGGTCAGGGTGCGTGTGGGCGACGTGCGCAGCAATCGGTGGAGTGCGTGGAGTCCGCCAGTGAAGTTCGGTGGGTCCCGCCCCTTCCTGTTCGGGTCCCGCCCCTTTGTGAGCATGAGCCCCGCCTTTTCCTGCCCCATTCCCATCCTTCCCGATTAAGCCCCGCCCCTTCCTATATGACTCCGATCCCTCCTGCCTTCCACCTGCCACCACCTCTCCACGCCCCACCCCTGCAGGCGCTGACCGCCCTGCCATCCCCCGCCTGCCTGTCTACATCATCGCGATGGCCGTGACCCTGACCTGCGCCCTGGGCCTGGCGCTCGCCTGGAGAGGGTGAGTGGGTGCCGCCCTGGCCCAATATGGCCGCTGTGGCCTCAACATTGCCAGCCTGACCCACCATGACTGTCATGGCTGCCCTGGCCCAAGATGGCTGCCCTGACCTAAGAAGGCTGACATGGCCTCAACATGTCTGCCCTGACCGAGCATGGCCGTCATGACTTCAATATGGCTGCCCTGACCCAACATGGCTTCCAACTTAGCCTCACATGGACTTCCATGACCCAACATGGCCACTCAGGTATCAACATAGCTGCCCTGAACCAACATGGCCACCCTGACCCAACATGACTGTCATGGCTGCCATGGCCCAAGATGGCCGCTCATGCCTCAACATGGCCGCCCTGACCCAAGATGTCTCCAATGGCCTCACATTGGCCGCCTTAACCCCCGACCCCAGGTTCATCTGGCACCGCCTCCTTCCCCGCATCCCCGACATCCGGGACAAAGTCAGCGACAATGCTTTGGTCAATCCCCAGGTCAGAGGTCAGGGATTTCAGGGTGGGGCCGGGCCTGTCCGTGACCCCTACTGACCCTCCCCACCCCACCAGACCGTCAGGAAGGACCTGGCAGCGTAGGAAGTCCCGCCCCCGGAGACCCGGAACACAGATGAAGCCCCACCCCCGCCTACCCAGAAGTGAACTGAGCCCAGAGATGTTGATCTGAAGTGATTCATTCTTCCTGGTGTTTTTATTAAGAAATAAACCCGAGCCTGGCAATGACGTCCCTGTCACGTGTGAAATCACCTGTCAGTCACCCTGGGGGAGGCGGGACTTCCAGGATCCGCACAATCTGCACTGGAAACCTAGAAAGAGGAAAAGAGTCCATGATGTCATCGGCCTCCGCTGTCAATCACACCGAACCCCAACCCGTGGGATGAACTGATTAGCTCCCGGAAGTCCCGCCTGTTGCCCGGTGACTGACTCCCAGCAGCCCCCGTGATCCCCTCCGGCTCTCTCGGGCCCAGGATTCCTGGGAACTTCCGACGGAGGTGGGGCCCGTGTGGCTGTCAGTCACTCCACACTTCCGGGAGGGAGGGGCAGTGACGTCACCCCAAGTCAGTGACATCTGCACGACCCCCTTCTCAGACCTGAGCTCCCGTGCCTCACTCACAGCATGCCTTCCAACCCTGGCCCCCGATGATGTCAGCCCGCTCTGACCACACCCCCCACCCACTCACTCCCATCATGCCTCGCGTCCCCAGTGTCAGCTCCAGAAGTTGCTCAACCCGGGGCGGCCCTGGGATCCCGAGCCTTAGTCACTGCCGCAAGGGGAGGGGGAGCAGTGCAGATCTCATAAGAGTTGGGGGCCAAGACCCCCGTGACCCCTGACACCATGACCTCGGCCCCTCACCATCCAGTCAGGTGGGTGCACTCCAGGGAGACTTAGCAGTGGTGGCTGGAAGGGGTGGGGCCGTCGGGAGTGGTGATATCATTGCGCAAGGAGCCGCCCCCCCCCATTCAGTGGGGGCGGGATGCGGGAATTGTGGGAATTCCAGCGGGGGCGGGGAGACGAAGTGAGCGACTTCCGGTTCCCCTGCCGCAGTGACGTCATAGCTAGCGCCGCCCCCTTCCCGGTCTGCATCCCGCCCACACAGGACCCCTGTGGCTGGTCCTATCCTGCCATGGTCGGCCTGGGGCTGCTGCTGAAGTTGGCACCCCTGGCCTGCGCGGTTTCTCTGGAAATTTGGGATCAACCTACCCCTGGACCCAGCAATACCACTCTTGGGAATGTACACAAGAGATGCCCTATCATATGACAAAAGCATTTGTTCAACTATGTTCATAGCAGCATTGTTTGTAATAGCCAGAACCTGGAAACAACCTAGATGTCCTTCAATGGAAGAATGGATGAAGAAAGTGTGGAATATATACACATTAGAGTACTACTCTGCGGTAAAAAACAATGACTTCTCGAATTTTGTAGGCAAATGGATGGAAATAGAAAACACTGTTCCGAGTGAGGTAAGCCAGACCCAAAAATATGAACATGGGATGTACTCATTCATTTGTGGATTTTAGCTATAAACAAAGGACATTGAGTCTATAGTTTGCAAACCTAGAGAAGACAAATAACAAGATGAACCCAAAGAAAAACATATATCAATCCTCCTGGAAGTTGGAAGCAGACAAGATCGCCAGGCCAAAGTTGGGAACATGAGGGTTGGGGTGGGATGGAGGGAAAGGGAGAGGGGAAGAGAGAAGGGGAGGGTGGGGAGAGCTTGGGGGAGTGGGACGGTTGGGATGGAGGAAGGATGGATATCATAGCAGGGAAGAAGAGATCTTAATTAAGGAGCCATTTTGGGGTTGGCAAGAAGCGTGGCTCTAGAGGGTCCCCAGGTGATCTGTGTTCTTTTTCCATGCTCAGTTTGTCTTGAAAAGATCATACTTGAAAAATCATTGTTCTTGCCTGAATGTATATGTCCGTCATTGACTATAATTTCAGTCCATATGTTTTATTCCCTGATAGTAACTCTGCTCATCACTCTGAGATAGAATATTATTTTGTAGATTTTATACTATCTGGGCTATCTGATACAACTTCAGATCTAACGACGACTTTACTGAAATTAACTACTTTAAATTTCAAGCCACATAGTAGTATGAAATGGATATCTTAAAACCATCCACATCAGAATTCACACTTATAGCATACTTTAGACCCATAATGGAATTCACCATTTATAAACATCAAAAAGCCATTTCTTTTGCTACCAATACTTTCTCCCCCACACAGATAAGGTAACTAGACACACACTCTTTGGTTTGAGTAAAATATGAATGAATATACATGACCAAGCAAAGTTTCTCTAGGTAGCAATTTCTTTAAGATATGTATCCATTGACATCATACATATCAGTCTTACATAGACATATATACAAAGTATCCTTATCTACTTAAAACCAAAAAGAAAGAAAAATGAATAAAGTTATAATTCATAGTTATGAAAATATTACCTTAATATATGGTTCAATATGTTGGTGATTTAGGACCTGTTGGTAAAGAAACTTAATAAAAATTATCTAATAAAAATTAATGATTTGTATGTGATACTTTTCTCTTCCCTTAGAGTTACCTTCAGTCTTTCAACACCTGTGTCAAATTTCTGCAAAAAGGATGACAATCACTGTCTAGTCATCATAATTGTACCAAGAAAAAGTGGCTCTCTTTACTAGACACAATATAGAACGGTAGTGACACTCATTATACATTGTATATTAAAAATCAGAAAGATATTCTGGAATGAAAAAATTCATTGTATGTGTATCTAAAATCCTCAAGGTATTAATGAACTGTCACATCGAAAATGGAAATGTAAAAACATAAAATAGGAAGCCAGAAAATACTCTGCAATGTGACTATTTATTTGCAGTAATTTACAGGGCATCACAAATCTATCCCATTGTCCCTGTTACTGCTGTGTAATGCAAAAGAATGCAGTTAGGTCAGACCCACCTGTCTACTTCCTGTTGCCTGCTCTATCATGTCTTCATATAAATGCAGCTGTTGACCATATGGAAAATATGAGCTAAACTCTCCTATTTTCACCTTTAGTCCAAGACCATATGGGAAATTCCAAATCTGAAAAATGCCATATTCTTCCTGAAGATTTTCTTTCTGGTTCATAATCACTCTGTCTCCAACTGGATTAGTGAAGCATGTTTTCCTCAGAAAGGAGTGCATCTGAAAGAGACACACCATTCTATAGTGTGTGTGCCCTTTCTTGAATTCATAAAATGCATTTTATTTCATCTTAAAGGCAGTATTACTGAAGGTGTCCAGGGGAGATATAACAATAGATTAAGTGGACTAATAAAATTTTTATGATTTTCCTAGAATTTAAGTTCTTTAAGAAAAAAAAAACCCTAAACAGGAACACAGACATATACGCAGATATCAAGCACAGATATGAAAAACAGAGAGAGAGAGTCAAATCCATACAGACATACACATAGATGCCAACACTCACACCTGAAAACAAAGCTACACACAAGGAGAAATATGCACCAAAACAGACACACAAAAAACAGAAACCTGCAAGACACATACAAGGCCCAGAAGTACATGCACACTTTAATTTACAATTATAGACAGGGAGACATTCACAAATAAAAACACTTAAACAGAGAGGTATTGACATAGAGGGACTTATGCTCACATACAAAGGCAGATTGAAAGAGGCAGACAGACACAGAGAAACAAAGATATACATATGTGCAAGTAATATACAACATGCAGATCAACACATATAAACACATGCACTGAAAAAATACACAGAAAGTTATTCACAGAAACAAACTCCTATTCAGAAAGACATTGATAGAAGACAAATTTATGTTTAGTTCTGCATACATATAGATATGTAGTATACAGAAACACACATATACACAGCAATACAGATACGAATAGAGATGCCCTGGCACACAAACATGCAACAGTACACCAGAAGAACCATGCATTCAACACATATGAACACAAATGTAGGTCCTTAACTGAATAATGACACTTTATTGTGTAATTACTTTCACTCAGGATGAGAAATGAGGTTCTAAGAGCCTACACTGTGAGTAGAATCTTTTTACAACAGTGTGAGAAATCATCTCATAAACTGATTATCACACATTTGACAATAAATATACAAGGATTCATCTTCTCTTTAGGAAGAGGATTAAGGAGGAAGGACTTGGCCTACAGTATTAGAATAGGTGTGGTGATAGTCATGTACTCTGTAACAAAATTAGTATGATTCTTTTTCAAATTGTGCCATCCACACCATTGCTTTTGCATTAATGATGGGGGAGAGTCTTCTGTTTTGTGTTAATTTCATTGGTTAAATAAAGAGACTGCCTCAGAAAATTAGGTAGGCGGAGTAAACAGAACAGAATGCTGGGAGAAAGAAGCTGAGTCAGGCAGTCGCCATGATTCTCCCACCCGACACAGCTGCAGGTTAAGATCTTCCCTGGTAAGCCACCTCGTGGGCTACACAGATTATTAGAAATGGGCTAGATCAACATGTAAGAGCTAGCCAATAAGAGGCTGGAACTAATGGACCAAGCAGTGTTCAAAAGAATACAGTTTCCATGTAATTATTTTGGATAAAGCTAGCCGTGCGGGCGACCTGGCGCCAGGAACATAGCCCGCCGCTCCTACTACAACACATTAATATTTATACAACTTCGAGATTTATATAACTACTGGGAAAAATTTCCAGAAATCTATTTTATGAAATACTCCACAATCCATTAAATTGGGACATTTGAGAGACACTTAAAGACTTTGACCTTGATGACATCAAATTTCATTCAAAAGAGGAAACACTACCTTCAAGCAGTGAGCATAATGTCCTTTTCCATTATCCATTGGTTGATTATATACATGCTGAAGAAGCATTTGATGGAAGGCATGGGCCACAGCATACACCGCATTATATATGTCATAACTCTCATCACTAAAGGCCATGTCAGAAGTCTGAACCTTTAGCCATTGCAATGAGGAATTGGATAAGCAATTCTTCAGGGTCTTACACATAGAAGCTGAGACTTTGCGGTTCAAGTTCATCCACTCCAGCCTGGCCAGGAATTCTTCTGTGTATTTGAGAGGGTTCAATGTCTGGACAAAATTTTTTAAACTAGAAATCTCAGAATGGTGGTGTGCAAAAGTTATTTTCCCATTGAATGAATTAAGTGGGAATTCGTTCTTAGTTGTAGTGTCATCCCACTGTGAGGTGGTGACCCATATTCTCTGTAAACCTAGAGATTCCCACCTTCTAAAGCTCACAGCTAGAGAACTCTCTAGGTCACAATGAATGACAACCACATTTATGGATGATGTCATGATTTGGTTATAATAAACTTCAACTCTTGTCAAGAATAAATGCATCTTGACTGGGATCACACTCACAAAGGCAAAGCAGACTGTAATTTTTTCCATCTCTCCTCTCAATTGTCTGAGATGGCCAGTCCAATCCAGTTCCAGTTGAAGTGAAGCATCAGAGAGATCATGACCAGGGCTAAAGATGTGTCCTTGGCAGCCATCTGATACAGAGAAGGAAATTGTTCACGATTGCTCAGGATAGGATGGAAAGGTCCATAGGTAATCTGAAGGAACTACAACACAGGGAGCAGCATGAGGTAGCACACGTACATAAGAACTTGTAAACACACTTTAGGTCAAGAGTTACTTAAAAAACTCCTTATCTGTTAGTTCATTTTTCATCTCAGTTTCAAAAAAAGAAAATGAAGCTCCATCAAGACTGAATAATAACCATGAACTACACTGTTTAACACAAATTTGAAGGTAGTATCCTCCTCACAATCTTCTTAGCATCTACGACTTATAACAGCAGAATCAGGATTTCTTGCAAACGCACAAAATAAAACCTCACCTGTTGAGGTGTGAAGAGGTTGAGCATGGTCCCAGCCATCAGAGATGTTGCCAAATTTGGTCCTGTAAGCACCACTATACACATAGTCTGTTCATCACAGATAAAATTAAAGGGAGTATCATGAAATTCTTCAGAAAATTGCAAGTGACGGCCGGGCGATGGTGGTGCACGCCTTTAATCCCAGCACTCGGGAGGCAGAGTTAGGCAGATCTCTGTGAGTTCGAGACCAGCCTGGTCTACAGAGCTAGTTCCAGGACAGGCTCCAAAGCCACAGAGAAACCCTGTCTCAAAAAACCAAAAAAAAAAAAAAAAAAAAAAAAGAAAGAAAGAAAAAAAAAGAAAATTGCAAGTGATTATACAATTTTGTCCCAGTTGCACAACCACCTTCTGGGCATTCAAATACGAATGATGAATTTGGTAAAAGATCAAGGTTCCTGTTGACTTCATCCATGGAAAAAGCTAAGGCCAATGCAGACTGGATGTGTAGTTGTTGTTCTGTAAAAGGGTATGGGAATTAATATTTACAGAGATCTACAGATGATTCTATGTAGTCAATGGATGTACTATTCTGAGCTATAAATATTCCCAACCACTGCCAATACTGATACAAATGACCTATGCTATTAGATTAGAATAATATAAGTAGCTGGAAGCTTGTAAAAAGCTTTAAAAGTTCATTAGAGTTCATCTTCCATAAATAAGATGAGCCATCAGCACCTTTCAAAAAATGTGTTTTCAATTTCTGGTTTTTGAGTGCTTACTCTAAAGATAAAGACAATGGCAGAGGCTTTAACCAAACAATAAACCTATTCATGTACTCACGTTGAAATTGCTGAGCAATGTGTATGAAAAATTCATGTGACTTGTGAGCCTATGAGTTTATCATATTTTTTGGAAATAACTGAGTTGGATAAGACTCTCAAATAATGCCCGGTGAATGCCCAATAGTCTGGACAACGTTTGGTTCTTGTGGTTTCAATTCTTTATAATCAGTGGGCGTTATAGTTAACATATAACTTTGATCTTTGTGTTGTTCTTTTTTTTCTTTCTGGTTTATCTAATGGAGGTATAAAACCTTTTTTAAGATCTATATTTAAATGAATTCAAATACCAAAGATATATTTTATAAAGCTGTATATATGTGTCAACCAATGTTTATGGACAGTATTAATGCTTATGTAGGTCATAAGTAGAGAATTGATTTCAAGGTTTTGAACAATAATTTTCTATACATTAGACTGGCATCAAATGTACATAGATACACACGCCCCAGGTTCTTAGTGCAGAGATTAAGGCCATGTACTACCTTCTATGTACTCTTCATCCACTTTATATTTACAGAAAATGTCATATATTCACACTGGGAATATCTCACCAATACATTTTTTATACTAGAAAATAGCTTTGACCACCTTTCCAGTTATACTAACACAACAATAGCATCCTACATAAATTTGTATATGCCAGTCTAACATCTTTGTAAAATAGAAAACAATAAAGTATAAAATGTGAGGAAAATGTTCATGAGGCTTTTTTGTAATAAAAATAGGTAACAAGTAAATTGGGAGGCAATAATACTAATTTGTGTTTATGTTTTTGGGAAGAGCAGTAACTTCTGTCTTTTCTTAGTCATTTCATATCATCTGACCAATAAACATCAATCATGCTTCTTCATTCTAATTTATTCACTCAGAGTAAAATAAATCTGTTTCCTACTTAGATATTGTACTACTCTGATGTCTTTATGAATTTACTTATACTTATATTTTTATTTTCAAAGTAAAAATAATTTTTGAATATTTTATTACAACACAGAAAAAGTGTCATTGCAACATAAGGGGATCAAGGGGATTCGTATTGGAAAGGAAGAAGTTAAGCTATCGTTATTTGCAGATGATATGATAGTATACATAAGCGACCCCAAAAACTCTACCAAAGAACTCCTACAGCTGATAAACACCTTTAGTAATGTGGCAGGATACAAGATCAACTCCAAAAAATCAGTTGCCTTCCTATACACTAAGGATAAGGAAACAGAGAGGGAAATCAGAGAAGCATCACCTTTCACGATAGCCACAAAGAGCATAAAATATCTTGGGGTAACCCTGACCAAGGAAGTGAAAGATCTATTTGACAAGAACTTGAAGTCTTTGAAGAAAGAAATTGAAGAGGACACCAGAAAATGGAAGGATCTCCCTTGCTCTTGGATTGGGAGAATCAACATAGTAAAAATGGCAATTCTACCAAAAGCAATCTATAGATTCAATGCAATCCCCATCAAAATCCCATCAAAATTCTTCACAGATCTGAAGAAGACAATAATCAACTTTATATGGAAAAACAAAAAACCCAGGATAGCCAAAACAATCTTATACAATAAAGGATCGTCTGGAGGCATTACCATCCCTGACTTGAAACACTATTACAGAGCTACAGTACTGAAAACAGCTTGGTATTGGCATAAAAACAGAGAAGTCGACCAATGGAATCGAATAGAATACCCTGACTTTAACCCACAAACCTATGAACACCTGATTTTCGATAAAGGAGCTAAAAGTATACAATGGAAAAAAGAGCATCTTCAACAAATTGTGCTGGCAAAACTGGATGTCAATCTGTAAAAGAATGATAATAGATCCATATCTATCACCATGCACAAAACTCAAGTCCAAGTGGATTAAAGACCTCAATATCAGTCCGAACACACTGAACTTGAGAGAAGAGAAAGTGGGAAGCACCCTACAACAAATGGGCACAGGAGATCGCTTTCTATGTATAACCCCAGCAGCACAGACAGTAAGGGCCTCATTGAATAAATGGGACCTCCTGAGACTGAAAAGCTTCTGTAAAGCAAAGGACACTGTCACTAAGACAGAAAGGCAACCTACTGACTGGGAGAAGATCTTCACCAACCCCGCAACTGGCAAAGGTCTGATCTCCAAAATATATAAAGAACTCAAGAAACTAGACCGTAAAAGGCTAATCAACCCAATTATAAAATGGGGCACTGAGCTGAACAGAGATCTCTCAACAGAAGAAGTTCAAATGGCCAAAAGACACTTAAGGTCATGCTCAACTTCCTTAGCGATCAGGGAAATGCAAATCAAGATAACTTTAAGATACCATCTTACACCTGTCAGAATGGCTAAAATCAAAAACACCAATGATAGCCTTTGCTGGAGAGGATGTGGAGAAAGGGGTACACTCATCCATTGCTGGTGGGAATGCAAACTTGTGTAACCACTTTGGAAAGCAGTGTGGAGGTTTCTCAGGAAATTTGGGATCAATCTACCCCTGGACCCAGCAATACCACTCTTGGGAATATACCTAAGAGAGGCCTTATCATACAACAAAAGTATATGCTCTACTATGTTCATAGCAGCATTGTTCGTAATAGCCAGAACCTGGAAACAACCTAGATGCCCTTCAATGGAAGAATGGATGAAGAAAGTATGGAATATATACATATTAGAGTACTACTCATCAGTAAAAAACAAGGATTTCTTGAATTTTGCAGGCAAATGGATGGAAATAGAAAACACTATCCTGAGTGAGGTAAGCCAGACCCAAAAAGAGGAACATGGGATGTTCTCACTTATGTTTGGTTTCTAGCCATAAATAAAGGACATTGAGCCTATAATTTGTGATCTTAGAGAAGCTAAATAAGAAGGAGAACCCAAAGAAAAACATATAGGCATCCTCCTGAATATTAACCTTCATCAGGTGATGAAAGGAGACAGAGACAGAGACCCACACTGGAGCACCAGACAGAAATCTCAAGGTCCAAATCAGGAGCAGAAGGAGAGAGAGCACGAGCAAGGAACTCAGGACGGCGAGGGGTGCACCCACACACTGAGACAATGGGGATGTTCTATCGGGAACTCACCAAGGCCAGCTGGCCTGGGTCTGAAAAAGCATGGGATAAAACTGGTCTCGCTGAACATAGCAGACAATGAGGACTACTGAGAACTCAAGAACAATGGCAATGAGTTTTTGATCCTACTGCACGTATTGGCTTTGTGGGAGCCTAGGCAGTTTGGATGCTCACCTTACTAGACCTGGATGGAGGTGGGTGGTCCTTGGACTTCCCACAGGGCAGGGAACCATGATTGCTCTTTGGGCTGACAAGAGAGGGGGATTTGGTTGGGGGAGGGGGAGGGAAATGGGAGGCGGCGGTGGGGATGAGACAGAAGTCTTTAATAAATAAATAAATAAATAAATAAATAAATAAATAAATAAATAAATAAATAAATAAAAAAGTGTCATTGAAAATTTAAGTAACACATAACAGGAATTTGGGACTAGATTTTGTGAAGCTCAAACACTAATTCTTTTAACCAAAACATTAAGAAACATATATCTCTTGAACAATTAGAGTATCCCAGTGGACTAACTTCTGCGTTTGATAACAACTATTAATAATCCACAAAGTCAAAATGTACCCACATTACTAAAATAGGCAGTTATAATTATCAAAATTACTGAAAGAAAATGTAAGAGGTACATAGGAAATAAGTGTCAGAAAATAAAGAATTTAGATACAAAGAGACAATACATTTGTTTTTAAAATAATGGCAAAGATGTGCTAGTATGTAACTGCTCTATTCCCTCTCTAATGTGTTGCTAACTATCACACACCAGGGCTGTCAATCAAGTAAGTGACAAGGGAAGTGTCAATCACAGTTTTCAAAGAATGCAAGCATATAATTCACAGTTCGTAATTCTTTTTTTTAGCAAAACTAAAAGACGTGAACTTTGGGATTAAAGGGCTTTGCTTTTACATGTATGTAAATGAGGAATGGAGAAACATGAACACATATGATGTTCACAATAGACCAGTCTCTTACTTCCAGTCTTGATGCAGTTTGAGGATAATGGGACCTCATATAGATCATTCAAGAGAGTAACTGTATCTATGTGAAAACTCTTCACAGCTAGGTGTGTCACAAATATTAGTTGCCCTAGCACATGCTTTAGAACCTACACATTGATGAATGTCCGTCAGTTGATTTTACTCTATGGCCATTTGCTTGGGACCACTTAGGATGATACTAATTGAAATAAAATGGGGTTTCATTTAGTAAGTCCTGTCCTGCAACAGTGCTATAGAAACTGTAAAGCAGATGGTTACATATGATGGAACACTGTAGGGAATCCTTTCTTGTCAGCTTCCAGTCTCTAAAAGAATTGGGGTTGCCTATTGATGTGCAGGCTGTGACAACAGGGCAGAAAATCCATACCATTGTTCTGATACTCATCGTCTAGCCCTAATGAAATATTCATGATGACACTTCATACAACATACAAAGTAACTTACTATATATTCAAAATATTGTTTAAATGCTCTTTTTCCACAGGCCAATGCACTACTACAATGAAAGTGAGAAGGGGCAAACTGCTAACAAGACTCCCTCTTAGTCTTCATTTTGCTTTCTTCTCCAAAATCTCTGGATAAAATAAAACTGACCAAAAAAAAGTGG
Organism: Neodon shergylaensis; assembly: GCA_025134845.1. Classification (NCBI taxonomy): domain Eukaryota; kingdom Metazoa; phylum Chordata; class Mammalia; order Rodentia; family Cricetidae; genus Neodon; species Neodon shergylaensis. Next base: position 8,321,516 of record JABTXL010001088.1, on the reverse strand, counting down.
AATTATTGGGAGCAAAAAGAGGAAAATAATATTTGTCCATCTGTATGTCTGGGCAGTGTAATTGTGAAATGCCTTTCATATCTGCTTAGCATATGGGCATCCATGTATTCCCAAGTGCTTTTAAATCTTTGGACAAAGATAGATACTTGTACATTCCTGATTTCTTCTTATTTGAAAGCATTTTCTCACACATTGTGATCTTTAACACTCTTCTCAGAGGCTCTGCATCTGATGTCTAAAGCCCATGTTATGAACAAATATGAGGCAAGTTCAGGTTGTTTCATGACATCAATCATCTTTGTAGAAATTAAAGCCCCTGGGTGGATGCCATTTTTGAAAAAAAAAAAAAAAGGTCAGATGACATTCTATCAATCTGTTTATACTAATATCTTTAGAAATGTTGCCAGGAAATTTATGAGGTGACTCACAGTGAGACATGTATTATTGTTTCAAGAGCACTCACAAATTCAAAATTCATGGTTATACACAGAACATAGTATTACAAAGTTTATGTTAGGAAAATCAACTTCATGCTTAGAACAATTGAATTCCAAACAGCATGAGAGTTGAACTTATGTTTCATCTGTGGCAGGTACAGAATATTTAACCAAATCTTGTGCTTCCATTGTCTTGAGAACTAATTACTAATTAAACTACCTACAGAAAATTCTAAATTCCAATATTCCAAAACTATCCAGCTGATCATATAACCACACTTTAAATACTAAATTTTGATTTTAAATATTCAACAAAATCCAGAATAAACACTAGAAATCACAAAATTTTATATAAATATTTTTTATATCTCCTCTTCTGTTGAGAGACATCAAGGGTGATTTTTAATCTTGACTATTTCAATAACGCTTTAATAAATATGGGTAGGCAAGAGTGCATATGTTTTAACCCTTATCTACTTTCAGAAAGATCTATAGGAGGTATGGATGGATCATAAGATACTCCTACATTCCTACATTTAATGACTGCATTAGCTGTATGTGTTTACCACAATAGGATCTTTAGTTTCTAAGTTTAGTTTCACAAAAAAAAAAAACATTGACAGCAATTCCCATAACTTCTACATACTAATTTACTTGCTCAATTTTGGTTTTTCATACTTATTGTGATGTGGGAATCCTGTCTTAATAAAGTTTCCATTATTAGAACTAAAATATTTGTATATATTTTTACACTAATGATGTCTAAAATAATAAAAAGTGGCAAGTAAAAAATACTGGGTGCAAAGAAGATAGATAGCATTGCTAAATTTTCATGTTGATCATAGCCTTTCTCTAGACTGCATTCAGCTGGTTGATGTCTGTTCTTTGTATACTTATTATCTTCAGTACTTTTACAATGAAGTGGTGTTAAATTTTGTCATCTAATGAGATGATTACATGTTCTTTCTTTTTGCTTATATCATTGAAACATTAGTTGATTTTTATGTATTGATCCATCACACATGTCAGTGATGATCATTTTGATGAGATATTGGATTACACTTACAAGTATTTTACTGAGCATTTCTGCATTGATGCTCACAAAGGAAATTGATCTGTCATTCCCTCTTTATTTTGCTCATGTATGGCATGGTTATTAGAGAAACTATATCTTATAAAAAGAATTAGGCAATATTCATTTTGTTTTTGTCCTTGGAATAACTTAAGAATTTGTGTTGAATCATCTTAAAAGTATAGTTCTATTCTGTATAAAAACTATGACTACTGCCTTCTGCCTCCCCTTGGGAGATTTATAATGACTGATTCTGTTTCATGAGGGATTATAGGTCAACTTGCATTGTATATCTGATATTAGGTTAAGTTTGATAGGTGTTGACTGAGATTTCTGTCACACCCGGGCCTGCAGTCATTCAGTCCCAAAGAAACACACAGAGATCTACATCAGTTATAAATTGATTGATGCAATATCTTAGGCTCTTATTATTAACTAATTCTTATAACTTTTATTAGCCCATAATTTTTTGTCTATGTTAGCCATGGGGCTTAGTACCCTTTTCATCAAGGTAGATACATCTTGCTTCCTCAGTAGCTGGATCATGACTTTAAACTGATTTCTGTCTTCCCAGAATTCTCATTGCCCTGCCTCTACTTTCTGCCTGGTTACCCCGCCCCCGCCAATACTTCTTCCTGGCTACTGGCCAATTAGCATTTTATTAAAAATAATCTAAGTGACAGGATAAAAGACCACTTTCCCATAGCACTTCCCCCCTTTTTAAACAAGAGCTCTGAACTGAATATCCTTTGTTTAGCTTTTGGGGGATCACTTAAGTACCCTGGGGAGTGGTCCTGGGTACCTTGGCCTGCTGGGATTTGAAGTCCAAACCAGTCCTGGGGGCTGGGATAGATGTGAGGGACTGGGACCTGTGCTCCCAACCTAACACTTTTCTCCTGATCATTATCCATAATGACTTGTAACCAATATTCTAAACAAAGGAGAATATTAATAGTCCATATTTTGGGAATGTGGGCATAGTTTTCTAGGTTACTTCATGCTGATTGGGGGTATTGATAATCTTATGGGGACCTAAAGAAATTTTAGAATTATGATTGAGTCCTGACTGGAGTATCCTGTGAGGCTTGATCATCTCAGGCAGCAGTCTTTGAACTGTTCTGGATGTAGAACCCAGACATCTGGGCCATTCCTCTTGTAAGCGTTTTCTCAGGGGGTCTTCCTTGGTCAAACTTGATTTTTCATAACTCAGAATAAATACACAGCTTCACATTTACTGTGGACACAAAAGCAAACCTCTTCTCCAAAGTAACATATCTTTTTCATGAAGTTAAGGCATTTATAAAATATTTATGTTTTATTAATTCAGCAGTATTTATATTCAAATGTCTTTTAACAGATGTTGCTTCTTCCTTAGCAGTCATACAACTCAAAGACAGCAGAATAAAATTTAGAATCCAGACTTTGTGTGTTTTTCATCTTTATATGGCTTTATTTTAAACTCTAATTATTTTCTTTTTCCTTTCCATTTTTGTATTTTTTTGAGACTAGGTTTCTCTGTGTATGTTTGGCTCTGCTGTAGACCAGGTTGTCCTTGAACTCAAAGAGATCTGCCTGACTCTGCTTCCCAAGTGTTGAGATTAAAGGTGTGTGCCACTACAGCTTAAACTCACAGAGGTCTGCCTGTCTCTGTCTCCCAAGTGTTAGGATTAAAAGTGTATGCCAGCCGGGCGATGGTGGCGCACGCCTTTAATCCCAGCACTCGGGAGGCAGAGGCAGGCGGATCTCTGTGAGTTCGAGACCAGCCTGGTCTACAGAGCTAGTTCCAGGACAGGCTCCAAAGCCACAGAGAAACCCTTTCTCGAAAAATACCAAAAGAAAGAAAAGAAAAAAAAAGTGTATGCCACCATACCCAATTACTTTCTTTTTTTATTTTAAAAACTATATCCTTTTTTTTCTACCAAGCCTACATATACTTTTAAACACACTGTAAACTGTTTAGAGGTTTTCTTTGTCTTTGAATCTATCTTTACTGTATATCTCTCTTTTTCTGACCACATGAGTCTTTAATTTGCTAAGCGATACGGGTAGGATTAAAGCCATGGCTTTGATACCTGGATCAACCCCATTCCTTAGCTTTCTGAGAGACTAACCTCATGGGAGAGGTACCAGCCAGAGCTATGTTTATTGTCACAAATCTATGGCATTTCAAGGTCCCTACCACCACCAAAAATCATGAGGTCAGCTTCTCATCAATACCATTTAAGTGTTTCGTGGCAGGACCTCTTAAAAGACCTGCAAGGTTCTACAGCTAAAGCTGAGTCAGGAAACCTTTCTTAAATGAGAGCACGTGCCTCTACCAAGCAGAGCCCACCTGATAAAATGCTACCAAGAAGCCATGCTTAACTCTATTTATTTTTGTCTAGAGTTATTTCCCAAATTCTCTCAGGTTATAAGTGGGTTTAGTTGTCCATGTTGGTGCCATTCTGATGACTGAGATTTCTGCCCACCTGGTCCTGCAGGTATGCAGTCCCAAAAAACAGAGGTCTACGTCAATTATAAACCTATTGGCCCAGTATCTCAGGCTCTTCTTATTAACTAATTCTTATAACTTATATTAGCCCATAATTCTTGTCTCTGTCAGCCACGGGGCTTGGTACCTTTTTCATCAAGGCAGACACTTCTTGCTTCCTCAGTAGCCGGGTCATGACTGTAGACTGACTTCCTGCTTCCCAGAATTCTCATTGCTCCACCTCTACTTCCTGCCTGGTCGCCCCGCCTATACTTCCTGCCTGGCTAGTGGCCAATTAGCATTTTATGAAAAGTAATATGAGTGACAGGATATAAAACCATTGTTCTACAGCAGATAGGGAGATCTATCAAGAAAATTACCCATTTATTTTAGATTATTAAATATTGTGGAGTATAGGTTATAAAAATGTGTTTTTAAGATTCTCTAGATTTCCTCAATGTCTGTTGCTTGCACCCTTTTCTTTTCCCTTGCATTTTTCAATATAATTATTCTTTCTGCTTCTTTTAGTTAGGATGGATAAGGATTTTTATATCTTTCTAAGATTATGTAAGAATCAGCTCTTTGTTTTAATGATTCCTTGTTTTATTCGTTTTTTATTTTATTGATGTCTACCATATTTTTAATTACATCATTGTGTATGCTCCTCTGGGGTGACATTTTTTTTTTTGCAAGAGACTTCAGGTGCACTGTAGATGGCATGTGAGATATTTCCAGGATTTTTATGGAGACAGTTGATGCTCTGAAATTGCCTATTAAAACAATATTTCTTCTGTTCAATTCTGGGTATGCAGTGTATTAGTGTTCTTTGATGATTAGGGTGTCCCTATTTTGTTTTATTTCTGTCCCATCCTTCTTTCTAGTCACTCGAGGGTTGTTCAGTTTCTATGATTTTATATTATTGTGTTGTTGTTGTTTATATCTTACTTATTTCAACAAGGTCTGATCTGATGTAAGAAGTTATTTTAATTTTCCTTTATCTGTTGAAACTTCCATTGTTTCTAAGAATTTTGTCACTTTTAAAGAAGTTTCTTGCTGCACAGAGTGTTTGAGTGAAATGTTCTGTAAATATCTCTTAGGTTCATATGGTTTACAACAACTGTTAGTGCCAGCATTCCTCTGTTTAGTATTTGTCTGTATTAACTGTCTATTAGTGATAATTGGTATCAAAATCTTCCACTATCAATGTTTTTTGTAAAGGAGTATTGATTTTCTTTTACTTCCCTGGGTTATTTGTCTTGAAGGCATATATGTTATTATTTTTTTTTATTTCTGTGGATTTTTCCTTTGGTGAATATGCAGTGGCCTTCTTAACACTTTGGACTAGTTTTGATATAGTAATTATGGGTTAGACTGAGAAGAATGGAAGGAGAGGTTAATATCTATGGATAGCCAATTTCTTCTCTGACCATAGTGTCCTGAGTGTTCCCTAGTTATTGTTACTTAGGTTGCATGACTGGGATAAAGCACAGGGTATGGAGAAGGAAGTTTGGTGTGGAAGATTTATGTGATCCATTGGAGAAGTTGATGTTGCTGACTGAAGTAGGGGATCTGCTACAATGTTGAATACATGACATGACATTGTTTATTTTTTGAGGAAATGAAGAAAAAGTGAACATTTCCCAGTAAAGTTTTATGTTTCCCTGGCTGGAGTTGGATGTGAATACTCAGAAAATATCTCCTGGGCCTTTCTAAAGCAATAAATGATAGGGAGAAAGTTAGGAGAGAAGATCTCTGTGTTCCATTGTCAAAAGGGTCAGTGTGTAGATATAATTTTACAGCAGGTAATCTACTACTAAGCAGGGGAAGAGACTGTAAGGTTGGATTTGTTAGAGGGGAGAGAATGGCAATGATCTACAGTTACTCTAATAACATGCATGATTTGACGGAACACAAGGCACAGATTATGCTTGGTGTGTGCTTATCTCTGCAGTACTGTGTCATGATGCATCTTGTTAGGCACTGTAGAAATAATCTCAGTATTTTTACTTTTAATTATCACATGCTTTTTGTTAATTTCCTGTTCAGAAATGTTTTACTGTTCCCACAAGTGTTTTAAACATTGTGTAAACTTCCCCTAGGCAGTTGAACAGATGACTATTCACCACAGATAAAGCATCAATGACAGAGCAAGTCAATAATTCAACACAATCCTGCATTGGTTTATTAAATCTTTACCTGCAAACATGGTTGTCAACATAAATCCATGTAGGTAACTTGGATGTTGAACTCACCAAGTCCCTCACTTTCTCATTGCCTGTTCACCATATCTCATGTCTTCCATCTCCCTTTCTACTTTATCCCAGTTTGCAACATGAGCAGAATCTCTCGCCTCTATCAGAGACCTCAGTGACCACCAGAATTTCAGATAGTCCACTCACCCTGAATGCCCCCCACTGTCCACGTCCCTCAAATGTGATTGCCCATCTACAAGTCTCCAGACGAGAGTGCTTCTCCTTCAACACTGTAAAATAGTCTCTACTCAAACAAAGAACATACAAGAGTATTGGAGGTTGATATTGATGGCCTACTCTCATATAATCCCAAATTTTGGTGCCCTTCCATACCTACAATCCCAAACCTCCAAGCATAGAAGAGCTCCAGCCACAGCATAGGGAGAGTACTCCTGCTGGACTAGAGGCCAATATTGCCACCAGACATTCATCCTCCAACTTGAGTGGAGATGCTTTTAAGATCTTCAGGCAATATGTGCGAGATGACAGAAGAAAAAAATAGAAGGATTAAAGCATGTATCCAAAGATGAACTCATAAATAAACACCTAGGTCTATATTCACCACAAAGTAAGATGCCTAGACACCAGATTAAGTATAGAATCAGCAACAGCTGGGGTAATATGCAACTACTAGTGCGAGAATGCCAGCTATCTTACTACAGCAAGCCCTGACTATTTCAGCATAGCTGAAGTATAACAAACCACCTTAAAACCAACTTCATGAATTTGATCAAGGACCTTAAAAAGGAAATTCATAAATACCTGAAAGAAATTGAGGAAAAGCAAACTAAAAAATGTAGTAAATGAAATAAATTCTTTAAGAAAAGCAAAGAAAACATTGAGTTGAAAGAAGTGAATAAAAATGTGAAGGTGAGTACCTCGGGATTACCCTCTAACCTTTGCAGATCAGGTGGTCCTATGGTGAGGGCTTAGGGCAGGTGTGACCAAGACATCAAACACACACTGATCATGAGATAACCCAACAGTAGACGGTTCCCTCTGGTATCACTGAGCTGCTGGTATGAGCCTCCCATGGTGCTGGAGAGGTTCAAGGTCCCAGCTCCTGTCTGGTCACTCTGCTGCTTCCTAGAGGATGCTTCTCAGAACTGAACTTGTCCCATGTCACCTGGAAGCCCACTGGACACAGATTCCTGGGAACTCTACAGGCTCCCCAGACGTCCTGATTAGGGGGTCTGGGAAAGCTCAGAACATGTGTTCTAACCAGGACTCATGGCCATACTAACCCAGATGTGTGACTCCCTGAGGGCTGGGCTGATCTGTGGCTGAGCTTGCGTAGTGACCTCTGAGTTCATCCATGCTCAAGCCTGAGCTGGAGAAAGAGAAGGGAGTGATGTGTCAGTGTGTGAGCGCAGCATCCAGAAGTGGCCTCATCCCCCCACATACAACACACCCCTCACGCCTGAAGTGGGAAGAACTTCAGTCATGGAGGAAGAGTTGGCGATGGTGACAGTTTCCTCTGGCATTCACAAGCACATGAAGAATGATGGTCACAAAGTCCACGCCCTTTACCTCAGTGAGCAGCATAGGTGAGGTCCTGTCTCAGCTGGGTCGCTGTGTACTAGAACTCACAGTGTACAGTGGGAGCAGTAGTTCTTAAACTTGCTGGTTGGTTTCCTCAGTGAGTTTTGTCTGAAGTAGCTTAAGCAGTCCCAGGATCTTACTCCCTCCCATCTGCAAAGAGGCAGAAGAGTGAGCTACAAGTCCAGGGCTCAGAAAACATGGTCCCACTTGGACAGACAGGCTCTGCTCCTACTGTGATCACAGGGAGTTTACTGCCAAGATGCCACAAGGCAACCATGAGAGCTCAGGAGCTGTGAGGGAGCTATGGCCACATGGTTCCCAGGGATGATGTCATCAATCCATAAGGTCCAGGAGAGTCTATTTTTTTTCTGGCTTTTCAGGAATTTCAGTATGAATGTAGAATTAGTTACTACTTGCACATTGCTGATGGCATAAGCCTTGAGGTACACACTGACCTAAACCAAGTGTGGGCACGGACTATGGCTGTGGTTCAAGTCTTCTTAAGTGTGACAAGCCTGTAGCTGGGGAAATGATGGCACACTGTCCCCACATATGCCCCTAGTGCAGCTGGCTCGGTCCACTGGGGAAGGAAGTCATGAGGCAGCTCAGTGAGAAGCTGGGTCATGGCATCTCTGGCCCCTTTTCTTAGCACTGTCTTTCTTACTCTCTTCCACATGAGACAGATCTGCTGAGACTTTGGTGGGACTTCCAGTCCTTTGGGCTTAGCTGTGGCAGGACACTGGTGGCATAGTGTGGGCCTGCCGCATCCAGGTTTGGCGTGAGCATCTTGGAGCAGGCAGGGCCTCTGTCTCAGCATTCTGCCTAGGCACAGCTCCTACATTCGCCTCTGCACTCCCACTGCTGAGTGCTGGAGACGTGGAGGTGAACTGAGCATGGATTCCGTTGCCCAGAAGCTTAGTCCAGCAGGACGGACAAAACCACACATTGATACATGTCTTTATGAATGGCATGGATCTCAGGAGTTAGACACTGTCAGGCATGGCTTGCCCTCTTTTACATTCCCTCTGTCCTGTCCACCTTTGCCTCCTTGATGTTCCTCAAAAACACCCAGCAACTCCCACTTCAGGGGCTTTGCACATGCTGAGCCCTCTACCTGGAGAACCCGTTTCCCAGATGGTCACATGGCCCTGTTCCACTGATCACATCCTCCCTGACCATTTATATAAGGTTGCAGCCCACCACAGGAGCCCTTCCCATTTCTCTAATCTTTTCTCCTTGCCACTTGACATACTTAGGCATGCTAACTGTCTCATTTTTACCACACTTTCTCCTCTCCTCTTCTCTGTCCATGTGAGCTAGCTTTCCCGGAAGATTTTCTCTGCCTTGTTCATGGCTGTCTCCCCAAGTCCAGTGTGGGCCTGGCACAGTCTATTCTAAAATGTTCAGAGGGCAGACGCTCTGAGGAAGTCATGAACTAACCTTCCTGATTCGCCCCACCCCAGTTCCTGCACACCCCCCCCCCACTTTCATGCAGTGTCAACTCTTGGCCTGTGATGCACCCAGGTGACTTGAGAGCCATCTGCTCCAGCAGTTGTGTGTCCCCAGCAGGATAGCACCAGGCTCTGCCTTGACTTTGTCCTGGAGCCAGAGGACCTGCACTTGCTGTGTTCCTTGCCTGGTCCCATCCTCACCAATGGGTGACTGAAAGGAATGTCTGTCTAAACAAGGATACCGGTGAGCCAGCCCAGCCCAATATATAGGCTGGGAGGATCCACCGTGATGGAGCCTGTATCCCCACATATGTGAATGAGTATGAGGCCTGGAGTGCAGCCAGGAATGCGTCAACATCTACTGCTCCTATCAGTGCTACTGCCGCCAGGGCTACCAGCTGGCAGAGGATGGGCATAGCTGCACAGGTGGGCACCTCTCTTCCCCCCATGGACTCTGTGAAGAAGGGGACCCCTTTCCCGTGTGCTTAGATGGGTCTAAGTTCATATCCCAGCTTACAGTGTTTTTGCTGTGGGACCTTGGGTATCTCTACTCTTACCTAAGGTTCCTCTGCTGTAAAGCGCGATGATGACTCTGATCTCAACAGGAGTGTGTCACCCAAGTCGGGCTGGCCCCTGAATAGGCCTTGGCTGGTACCGTCATGATCAGTAACACACGTTGTTGTGTGAGGTGCACTCCAGTTCTAGCCCCCATCTTCTATGTGGCTCTGAGCAGTTCACACCCACCGTTATTGCCTTCTTGTCTTCCCTTGTAAGCAGGCCCCTGGGATTCCTGGCTGTGCCGGTGGATGGCTGGCCGAGGCTCACCAGCTGACCCTTTCTGGTAGACATTGATGAGTGTGCACAGGGCGCTGGCATTCTCTGCTCCTTCCGCTGTGTCAACGTGCCCGGGAGCTAGCAGTGTGCATGCCCAGAGCAGGGCTACACTATGATGGCCAATGGGAGGTCCTGCAAGGGTAAGTGACAGCCTCCACTCCGCCAGGCCTTGGACAGCTCTGCATGCACCAGGCGCTGCAAACTGCCTCGTGCGTGGAGAACAGCACTAATCCCATGTGCTCAGAACAGCTGTGCTCGGGACAATAGTCCCTGTGTCCAGACCTGGGGTGAGGAAGAGGATGGGCTTCCTGCCAGTATACAATCTCCCAGGCTTGGCCATGAACCTGTACCCTGCCCTGGTGTGAAGAGACAGGGAACTGTCTACGAGCCTCAGAAACCCAAGCTGATGTCCTCAAATTTCTATCACACTGTCTAGTGGCAGGTTGACAGCCCCCTGTCACCACAGTGCGAGTCAAGAGATAGGAGAGGTGGCTCTGTCACTGGGGACACAGAAAGTCCCAGCTTTAGCAGTATATCAGATTTGCTACAGAGGAGATAGTTCTGGGATGGACCAGACCTGTGACTTTGACTCTCCCTCTGAGTTGGATCCCTGAGCTTTGATTCTAATCAGTGCCACTGACCACAAAATTTTGGGCCTGCCAAGACATCAAAGCAAGGTGGCCATAGAGGGGCCCTGACTCCCCTTCAAGAGGAGCTTTGGAGTTGAAGCCTGGGTGGCCTTGTGCAGTGAACAGATCAGTGGGTCTCGGTGGCTAACTCTCCCTGCCCCTGTGTATCTTGAGGGAAAGAGTGCTTAGGCATGGGGAGGACAGGTGGGCAGCTCTGCCTTCAGTTGGTGGCTGTGGGTCCTGGGAGTTAGTCCAGCACCAGGTTGCATCCCCGTTAGTGGTGGCACTTGCTGTGCAGTGGGCACCTTGCCCTTTGTTCTGAGAACCTGAGAAGCCAGCATAGTCAGGGCCCGCTACCACCATGTGATGGTGATGGGGCTGGACAGTAAGCCACGTTCTTAGACCTCATGGTGTCTGGGACCCAGGCCTCCAGCCTGGTGGGAGTGGTTCAGGCTGGGTTCCTATGTCACGAGGACTCTCTTATCAGCCCTACTTTCCCCTCCCAGACCTGGGTGAGTGTGCACTGGGCACCCACAACTGCTCTGAATCTGAGACGTGACATAACCTCCAGGGCAGTTTCCGCTGCCTGCGCGTCGAGTGCCCACCAAACTATGTCCGTGTCTCAGAAACGTGAGTGCCTTCAGCTCTGGTGTGATCCAGAGCCCTTCATGGCCCCTGTGCCACAGGCCCAATGGCAGGTGGTCCCTGCCGTGGCCACCTCCTGCCCCTTCCTGTAAAGCACTATGAAGAGAATAGAGAACTGTCCATGCACATAGAGGGCTGTCACCTCCAAGACAGTCAGTTTAATCTGGAGCCAGGTATGAATGGCCACAGCCCAGGAACATGAATTAAGGTTGCCTCAAATAACATGCTCACGGGAGAAGTTTTATGAAGTCAATCAGTTAATCAACATTATAGAATCTTTAACACAGACATAGTATTTGCTGGGAACTTCAGTTCACAGCCTCACCTCCCTACACACACACACACACACGCATGCGCACACACATCCCTCATACCTCACCTACTGTGCATTTGACCCTTTGCTATAGATCTACTCATTAGCTCCCGGGGGTTTCTGGGGACCTGCAGCCAGAGCAGCCTCATGGTGCAGCTTCATGAGACAACCCCCAGTGAGGGCCTCCTGAGCACACCATCAAGCTGTCCTGTCCCTACCCTGTCATCTGGCTGCTGACCTGCATTTGTAGTATCCTGCCAGGCACTCACCAGGTTGTAGACTGAGGCCTCAGTTCCTTGCCCCTCAGCCTCTCAAGGGCTGCCTGGGATCTGGCCTCCTTAGTGTAGGCCACCGGGTGAGGGAGATGCAGAATTTATTAACTTGGAGGTGACAACACCCATCCCTGCAGGAGGAGGCAGGGGAGTGTGGCTACCAGCAGGCAGCACTCAGGTTGTATCAGGAAGTGGGGTGTGATAGGAGGGGAAGAAAGGAAGGAGCAAACACGGATGAAAAAGAGCTGCTCACAGACCTGCTGGGATCCTTGCTGGGCACTGCCAACCACATACCCCTGGGAGACCATCTCTTAGTGGGAACTGAGACCCAGAGGTAAAGTGATATCTGGACTCCTATGGGTAGAGCTCACATTTGACCTCTGGTCCTCTGGTTCCTGAGCCAGCTTCTGGGTCCTGTGCCAGCCTGGTCTATATTAGGAGTTCCACCAGCTGGGGCTGCATAGTAGAAATCCTGTGTCCAAAAAAATAAAAAAAAAATCATCTCAAGTTTTTTTGCTATAGTTTAATTATAAGAATACTATGTATACATTATTAAAATTGATCAAATAGCACAAAAAAGTTATTTGGCCTCTTTGTCTCCTTTCTTTTGTAAAAATGTTGGAGTTTGACATCAGTACCAGGACATCACAGGGTCCCTAACCTAATGATGAGCTTAGAGTGAGCTCCAAAGGTCAGCTAGCTGACCTTTTCTATTACAAGCCTCTCCTCCTGCCCACACTCGTTCCCTCCTGCTGCCCCCTCCTCCTCAGATGTGGACCCTAGTTGCTTGTCTTGTCCCCTTGGATATGATGGCAGCAGGTCTTGAGTGGACTTGGATACATATTTCTTTGAGCCTGTGTGATTTCAGCTCGGTTAGGCTTCAACCAAGGAGGCACCTATGAAAACGTGGGAAACCAGGGCCCTGAGAGCGGAGGGACGGTGGCTACGGTCTACAGTGAGGGTCAGAGTGGGTGTGCCAACTCCACTGTGTGTCCCCTGAGACGGGGTTTCTTTCTGTGAGCAGTCTAGAACAGTTAACATGTGGTGAGCGGCAGTCAGTATATTACTATGGGATGGAAACTGAGCTGGGTCAAGCAGATCTGTAATCCCAAGTACTTGGGACACTGAGCCAGGAGGATTGACAGTTCGTGGTAGCCCTCTCCCAAAGAGTTAAAAAGATCGGGTGGGGGGCTGAGGATGTAGGGTAGTGGTAGAGCACTTGGTTGGTTCATTCCCCAGTACCACACAGGAAAACCAAATGGTGGAGATAGCATAGACATGGCTAAGTGTCACAGGTAGTAACAGCAGTGTGGGTGTCCGCGCACACATGTGCTTGGGACACCAGCTCTGGCTGGGTGTAGAAAATCTTACTGTGAGCAGTGGGTAGAGCCTGGAGAAGTGGCCCGCTGGAATGGTGGCACATAGCCCCCAGTGGCTAGCATTCTTTTTAAAGATGTTTCTAAGAAACCACATTTTGGTATAAATTCTCCTGGTTTTAAGCTGTGGTTGAAACTTTAAAAACAAAAATTGGGCATGAGGGCCAGCAAATGGCTCAGTGGGTAAAGGGACCTGATAGACCTGAGTTGGGTTCCCAGGACTCACATGGTGGAAGGAGAGAACTGACTTCCACAAGCTGTTCTGTGACCTCTGCACTCGTGCTCTGGCATGTGTGTGCACACGCGCTCACACACACACTCATGCACACATATGTGAGCGCACACACTCACTTTCTAAATACATTTTTTAAAAAGCAAAGCAGTAAACACAGGAGCTGGGGAGATGGCCTAGTGGTTAAGAGACCCACACAGCAGTTCACAATTATCTGCAACTTTAATTCCAGGGGATCTGATGCCCTCTTGTCCCTGTGGGCACCAGACACACACGTGGTGCACATGCACACATGCAGGTAAAGCAATATAGTGGCATTTCACTTTTATTAACTCTGATCTTCAGGCAAGTTTTAACAGAGTTAAACAGCCCCTCTGGTCAGCCTTACAGACCAGGCAGTGGTGACACACACCTTTAATCCCAGTAGCTACACTAGTTGCCACAGAAACCAGGCACGCATGCCTTTAATCCCAGCCCTAGAGAGGATTATTAAACGGGAAGAAACAGCTCTCAGACACAGTCTTATTCTGAGATTCTTGGAGGCAGGATCGCCATTTCAGATTGAGGTGGAGGTAAGAGCCAGTGACTGTCGGCTTTGCTTTTCAGATCTTCAGGTTGAACCCCAATTTCTCGTAGTTCTTATTAATTGTGCTCCATAAAACACTCATACACATAAGAAAGAATAAATACATCTTAACAAAACGAGCATAAGCCAAGCAAATCCCATGGTCACAGCTCTCACAGAGGTCATCACGCAGTGACTTTTCCTCTGTTCTCCCTTTCACTGCCCCCTCTCCCCAGGAGTGTATTGTAAGTTGCTGCTCTGCTACTGGCCTACTCACCTCCCTTCTCAGTTCTTTGGCTTTCTGGGTCCCAGAGCTCGCAGCTCTGCTGTGACACCATCTGCAAGACAAAGGACTAGATGGAGCTCCATTGACAAGCACTCAGTGACACCCGGATTAGGTCGTTCCCCAGATGGCAGCACCTGCCCCTGTTCTCTCTCAGCCTGGGGCATCCTGCCAGCTCATGGTTACTTCCCCTGGATCTGCATTAGGGACCCTGGACTCTTTTGGGGCAATGTCTCAGCTGCAGCCATCAGTATTTCCGATGGGGAACATGAACCCTAGCAGTGTTTGCAAACTGGCCAGCAACTGGTCTCAGTTGTGCTTCCGAGCAGTCCCTGTGGCTTCCATTCCACAACTCCCATTGCGGAAGCATCCCCATCACTCTCGGCAAATACCCCTGCTCCACTACATTCCAGGAGAAGCCAAATTCCCACCGTTCATAGTGGTTCAAGATCTCCACTCCCCACTGAATTGCTCCCCTGACTCCCATCTTCCAGGTATGGCTAACTCTCCCTGGTCCCAAGGAGCCCCATGGGGACATCTTGACTTTCATATAGTTGACCCGAGCCTAAACCAAGAAACCTTGTCCCAAAAAAACAATAAAGAAAGAAAGGAAAGAAAGGAAAAAAAATACACACACACACATGCTTTTCACTTTATTTATTTAGGCAGAAGTGGGATTGAATCTAGGGCCTTGTGCATGCAAGGCCAGTGTTCTACATTAGGCTATTTCTGCTGTTTTTTTATGCTCAGATCAGGTTTCTCTAAGTGGCTTTGGACTTGACACCCTTCTGTCTCGGCCTCCTTAGTAGCTAGGATTAGAATAATATTTGTCCTATTGTGAGTTACTCTTTCCAATGATGGAAATGGAGAGCCAGGGCCCTGTAGGTGCAGGAAGCACTCTGCTTCTGAGCTCCATCCCCAGACAACAGTGTTATGGTTTGGTTTGTGTTTCCATCGGGTTGGTGTTTGTAACTTTTCTGTTATTGTTATAACACCATGAGCAAGGCGACTTACAAAAGGAAGGTTTCTTTGGGATCGCAGTCCCTGAGAGACAGCAGTCCATCATGGTGGGAAGTGTGACAGCGAGCAGCAGGCACGGCGGCCTGCGCAGCAGACTGCGGGCTCACACTTTGAACTGCAAACCCTAAGAGAAAGCAAATCAGAAAGCGGCACTTATGCTTTCAACTCCCAAAGCCTGTCTTCCGTGACACACTTCCTCCAGCAAGACCACACCTCCTAATCCTACGCAAACGGTGCCGCCAACTGGGGACCAAGTGTTCAGTGCTGAGTCGATGGAGACATCTTACGTAAACTACCTCTGGGAGTGATAAACACAGGGGTGCTACGGTATCTACAACCTTAGATTTTCATTGTTCTTCCAAGCTGACTGCATTCTGATTCTTGAGGCTACTATGAGACATTCAATGCACCATATTAGTTATCCTGCCCCCTGTCCCCCTGTGTGCTGTGCCATGATACACCAGAACCCCTCCCCTCAATCACATGGCACCCCTCTTTGACTGTTCTTCCTCTGCCCTCCCGGGGTCTTGCTCTCAGCTTCTCTGTGAGGTCATCTTTCAAGGACTCCACTTATGAGGAAGATTGCATGCTGCTTCTCTCCCATCCCTGACTTGCTGACTTGACTGTCCTCTACACTGGGAGTAAAGCACAGCTGTCTGAGGCCCTTCTGGGTTGGAGAGCAGCTGGAGCTCCACTGGGTCACCTCAGAGGGTACCACACCAATTCATCCCCTCTACGCACCAATTCATCCCCTCTACGTAGATTTAGAAATGTGCCCCATTGGATTGTGACCCCTTCCTTTTCTCCATCTCACCTCTAGATTTGCCCCCTCTGATGGTGAACTTCACTGTGTGGCAACAGACATTTTTTTTTCTGGTGGGGGGTGGCTGAGGCTCCAAGGGCAGGAGCTGTTCTCCCTCTGTGGAAGCAGTTTGAGGTTAGGGAATTAGCCCACACCAACACAACTCCTGCCAGAGGATTTTGAGTTTGATTTTCACTACTTCCTGTTTCCTTCTACTCCATGAAGTCAACTCCTTAAGAGTTGAATTGAATTGGTCCCTAACTGCATTGGGAATGGTGATCAGGTGTTACACACGATAATCTCAGTACTTGGGAGATGAAGGCAGAAGGATCAGGATTAAAGACATCTTCAACTAGAGTGAGTTCAAGGCTAGCTCAGATCTCTTATGCTAGGGAACATTGATGAAGACCACGTGCCTGTTACAAAACATCACAAATCCCTCCCAGGGTACCATGCCTGACCCTGCAGGATATTGGCTGTATCTCAGCAGCTTTGAGGACTGGGAATAAATCAGACGATGCCTCCTGTTGGGTTTGTCAGGAGTCATCCTCATAATTGGTCTGGAGCTGTGGGGTCCTCAGTAGGAAGGCTATGGACACAGGCTGTCACGTGGCCACTCACCTTGGCTGCATGGCTGAAGTCTGCTGGTCAAGTTTCTCACCGTCAGGTTCTTTCTCTTTTTCTCCACCCTATCAGTTCTTTACTGTTGCCGTGATAAAATGCCAAGACCAAAAACAACTTTGAAGAGAAAAAATCTTTGGCTTCCAGTTCCTAAGGAGACCGTCTGTCATGATGAGGAAGGTAGGGCACCGGGAGTGTGGACAGCCTGGTCATCAGGAAGTAGAGAGGGAGAGCCAGAAGCAGGAGGAGGCTATAAAACCTTAAAGCCCTGCCCCCAGTGACATACCTCCTCCCACCCCCTGCAAAGGCTCCGCCTCCTAAAGGTTCCACAACCTCCCCAAACAGTGACACCAAATGAGAGCAAGCTCTTAAATACATGAGCCTTTGGGGACATTTCTAGTTCAAATCACAATTCCCCATCACCCTCTGTTGTCACATATTTATAGTGGAGTAACAGCCACTTGATCAGAAGCTCAATTAAAGCAACCAGAGGCTTGTAAGTGGCATCATGGTAGGGGGACTTAGGGGGCTGAGACCGTAAGCTTGGAGGTCTTGGTTGATCTAAGAGTAGTCAGGAGAAAGCACACGGCCTGAAAGTGTGGTTAGTAGTTTTTCAGTTAATTAAATTTTCAATTTTATGTGCATGGGTGTTTTGTCTGCTTGTATATCTGTGCCATTGTGGGCATCCTTGTGTCTAGAGAGGCCAGAGAGGCTGTCAGATCTCCTAGGACTGGAGTTACAGTTAACTGTGAGAAGCCAGTGGGTGCTGGAGATTAAACCCGGGTCCCCCGGAAGAGCAGTCTCTGACCGCAATGGATATTCGGCTTTTGAAAAGTTAGGCACTCAGAATTTTAAGCTTGCGATGAATGTGTATCCAGGCCAATGCTATTGGCTGCAAGTCCTCTGAGGGGCGCCCTCTCCCCCTTGGCCCTCTTGAAGCTACCTGGGTTGTTCCAGATGCCACCCCCAGACTCTGCCGCAGAGCACGGTGCCTGTGTGAAGATTCTGCTATAGAGGACACATGCAGGAGGGCATGCTGTCTGCAGGTGTCAAAGCTCCATGCTGTCCTTGCATAGGGTTGTTCCAGTGGTACGCAGATGCTGGCAATGTGCTTCTCAAATGCTAAGGGGACACACAGCTAACTTGCTGACGGTCTGGGTGGGCAGAGGGGGGCGTCCATGGCACGTGAATACCTGGGGTGTTTAACTAAGCCTCTCGGATACACTATTAACCAGAGTTCGTCCTGCAGCAGAGGCAGCAGATGGCCCCTGACTTCTTGGCATGACATTTAGAGAAGTTTGGATCATCATATAAATAGCGAGAAAATGTACATATGGCTTTAGGCCTTGAACTTCTCTGAAAGCTCCGGGCTTCCTTTTTCTCCTGAGTTTCTTTTTTTTTTTTTCAGTTTTTTTTTATTGAGAAAATAAAAAAAAGAAAAAAGTTTCCGCCTCCTCCCCGCCTCCCCTTTCCCTCCCCCTCCTCCCACCCCTCTCTTTCTCCTGAGTTTCTTAAGTCAAGCTGTTCTCTTGAAAGTTTCTAATTTGACGATCTCTTGAGATCACATGGTTTCTGCAGGATGGCCCAGAGCCACCACAAATCTCTTTGTGTATATACAGAGCCATCCTGCTGTGGGCAGGGCAGTGTTTTCTGGGGACTCTAAGTGGGGCTCACAGGAGAGGAGGTCTCCAGCCCGATTCCTACAGTGTTCTGTCGCACAGTGGAGCAAGGGCGCCCCCTCGTGGCTGCATTTCAACCCAGTCAACAAGTAATAGCAAAGGTGGATTTGGGCAGAAAGGTGTTTTCAGTGCCATCGGAGGCTTTGAGGCCTCACACTGTGGCCTGAAGTGGCTTTGGAAAAGTTTTAGTGTGAGCTGAAGCCAGAGGTCTACGTGGGCAGTTGGAGATTAAGTGGGATGCCTGGGAATGGGCCTTGAGGGGACCAGCAGAGCTAGCTGTCCTTCCTTAAACCATGTGTCTGGGCCCATAGTCACCCTAGAGTCAACTTCCCTGCCCCACCTAGGACTAACGGATCCCGACATGCAAGAGTCTTCCCGGAAAACAACCCCTGTGAAGGCCTGGAACTTTCCTGGTCTGTGGGCAACACACTCCACCCAGAGATGCAGCCCCGTGTTTCAAGCTCCGTGCTGGGGGCTCAAGTCTCGCCTCACCCACCACAGCCTAGGCAGAGTTTGGCATGGGCTTACCAAGGGCCAGGCAAACAAGAGAAGCCAAAGCCAAAGGCTGGCAGAAAATAATTGCAAACGCAAAGCTGATAACGGACAACTGTCACGCATACAAGGGACTCCTAACACATGACAGCAGACGATGACACAAACCCAACACAGGCTGACGATGAGCAGACATCTCGGTGAGAGCACGCATGTGCGCAGACGGCTGATACGCACGTGAAAGTATGTCCTGTTTCTGTCACCAGGGAGCCGCCAGTGAGACCCAGCTGCCACAGCCCCTCGTGTGAGCTTTTGCTTTCAGTTTGCCACCCAAAAAACATCAAAGTGGAAGTTCCAGAAACAAATAAGCCAGGAATTGGTGAGACGGCTCAGTGATCCCAGAAGGTAGAAGGAGAGAGCCGACTTTACCAGGTTAACCTCTGACCTTCACAGATGGCACCCATACACACACACACACACACACACGTGTATGCACACACAGGACTAATAAATGTGGGGGCATTTGAGACGGCTCAGTGGGTAAGAGCGCTTGCTGTACTTGCAGAGGTCCTTCAAGTGAAGAGAATCGGTAAGCGCTCCAGAGCCTCAAGTGAAGAGAGCTCAGTTTCCAACACCACACAGTGGTTCACAACTCTGGTTCCGGGGGATTTTCTGGCCTCTGGTGACACCCGGCATACATATGGTATGCAAACATAATTGTAGGCAAAACATCCATATGCATAAATAGAAAATTGATTTAGAAAATAACAAAAATTGAGAATAAGTAATTCATAATTCTCTGGCTTTGACCTCTCCCACACTGAATGACACACTGTCTTGCTTTCACAGTCTGTTATCTTCAGGGTGTGAGTTGCCCTGCCGTTCCGGTTGTCTGTCATTGTCATCTTGGTTGTAGAATCTACTGTCTTCAAATGACTCTTTTGTTTTACTTTTTAAGTTTTAATTCCTTGTTGTTTTGAGAAAAGGTCTCCTGTGGCTCAGGCTGACCTTGAACTCACTGGGTAGCTGGGACTGGCCTTGAACTCTTGATCTTTCTGTGTCCACTTCCCAAATGTTAGGGTTGCAGATATGGCCACGGTGCCCAGGAAAGTGGCCTTTGCTTTGCCTAGAATGACTCCAGAGTAGTGATGCTGGCAACCCAGTGTGCTGAAGGGAAGCGTGAGTGCTTCCCATCTGGGGCTGTGGTGTTTGCTGGGAAATGTCCCCAGAGGCTAATTTAAAGACTTGGTCCCTGTTGGTGACTCTGTCCAGGAGAGGTTTAGGCCTTGCTGGAGGAAGTGCAGCACTGAGGGGGAGATGAGAGGATGCAGCTTCTCCCTGCATCTCGAATCCACTGGCTCTGCTCCGTGCTTCTTGTTGAAAATGGGACCAATCAGCTTCCCGCTCTTGTCTCCATACCTGTTGAGTGCTGCCATATTTTCCTGCCACAGTGGACCCTCATCCCTCTGAAACCATAAACCAGTAAACCCTTTCTTCTAGAAGTTGCCTCGGTCGTAGTTTTTACCACAACAGCAGAAAGGTGACCGGTACATCTTCTCATGGGGGGAGGATCTGGGCATGCTCTCCTCAAGGGGACAGGAACCAGATGTGCTCCCCTCAGGTGAAGGGAAGTGAGTGCTCCCTCACATGAGGAGGAAGTGTTTTCTCTGAGGTAGGGAGGAGGGGGAGAGAGAAGTTAGATAGCCTTTGTCACAGCGCACCACAGCACCTGATCGTTGTGTTGTTGCTGCCTTGTGCTATTTCTGTCATGTCTCACCAGGCCTCATTGATAAAATGAATGATCGTAGGTATGCATATAAAAGAAAAACACAAGACCCATGGGACTCGGGGCCACCTGCCATTTTAGGTGCCTACTGGGGATCGTGGAGTGTGTTCCAGGATAATGGGGGGGGGGCGCACATCCACTTTGATCTTTGCTGAGATCTGAGTAAATTCACCAAAGGGAGTCTCTGTCACTTCCCCAATCACGCAGATTGCTGAGGAATTCAAAGAGTGGCTGGGGCCAGACAATTAGGGATGAGCTAGAGTGGAAATGGACAGGGTGAGAAGGCAGAGATCCCAGGCAGACCCGGAAGCTGTGGTTTCCATCGCTGGGAGAGCCCTGGTGCCGCTAAGCCTCCAGGGCTAAGGGTCTCAGACACCCTAACATTTGCCGCTACTGAGGTTATCTAGGGCAACCTGAAGCTTGAGCGCTGTAACATCAGTCACTCCAGGAGCTGAGGCGCCCGGTACCTGAGACCCGTCCAGGAGCCATGACACTAGCATGCAACCGCTTGCTGCCCCTAATCATTGCTAGAAGCCTAGCGTTACAATAGCTGCCCAGTGCCAGGTCCACTGGGGGCTAAAGCCCAGGGTAATGAGCCTCCAGCGTGAGCACCCACAGCTCTGAGTTCTTGGCTTCTAAATCTGGGAAAAACTGAGTCCTGGCTCCCATGGCTTCCTTTAGCTGTGGCCTCTGGCTCTGCCATCTGCCGGTCCAGCGCCCCCCCCCCCACTCCCGGGCCTTGGACACTGGAGGGCTGGGACCACCCACTGGAGGGTTTCCCTTTGCTCTTACACCCATATCTGGGTACACAAGAACCTCAGTGGCTGACCGGTAGCAGTACGGCTATGGGTGCTGCCCCAATGCCAGGACATGCCCCAGGAGCATGCTCGTTCACCCAGCGTGGAACCTGACATCATGGGGGGAGTATTGGACACCTAGCGGTCAAGGGAGGAATTGCTAGCAGCTGGGTAGATGCAGACTGAGTAAGCTGTGAGGTGGCCAGGGGGTACACAAGCAAGGGAGTGCTGAATCCACTTGACGCCCCTCACCTGTTCCCCAACTCCAATGGACACGCCACCTTTCCTGTCACTCCTGCCACAGGCAAGGAATCCCTGCCACTTTGGCTGTGGATGCCAGGCCTCTCAGAGCTCCCATACCCCATTTTCTCCCAGTGTACACAGAAATTACATTGACTTGAGACTTGCCGCTGGAGAGCATTGTATGGGTTAAGAGCCCACTAGAGCCCCACCATGGGCCTCTTGGTGCTCTGATAACTGTAATTTCGGTGTAATTGGCATTTAAGAAATGCTAGGTGTGCCCAGCTGCCAGCCCACATGCACACACATGCACACAGGGGGTGTACACCTCTGGGAAGGTGACTCCCGTGTGTGGCCAGTGTGGGATGCTGACCATAGGTCACATTTGCTGAGTCAATCTGGCCACCCACGTGACAGCAGGCAGTCCTAATAGCTGCGCTGGACAGTGGCTATAAATGAGGCCTGTCCTATGCTGTGTGCCTGGCGGACCTGGGTGTCTGTGGGGAGCCTTGTGGGTGGCACCCGACCCACGGCTCTGTGATGTTTAGCCTTTGTGACTCCCAGGCCCTCGCCCGGCCACTCTCAGGGGTAGGAAGTGATGCAGGACTGGCCTACCTACGTTGACTGCGCTGGGAGGAACATGTGTGGCCAATGCCTCATCAGAACCATCTTCCTTTCCATGCCTGTCTCCATTTTATAGACACAGAAACCAAGGCCCAGAGAGGTTCCATATTCTACTCAGGGACCCTAGCTAAGGCTGATAAGAGGCTGTGGTGGGGCTGGTCCTCCTGAGCCCGTCTGCCACACCTGTGGTCTCCCTTTGTCCCTCCACAGAGTTGGTGTTTCCCATGGCCTTCATGATTCCTGCAAGTAGCTCCCCTCTGAGTCGCCACTGCCCAGTCCAGCACCAGGCATAAAGTGTGCAGATAAATGTCAAGTGAATCAGCTCCACGGGTGTGCTCGGTCTGGGAGGAAGGGGGCTCTTTTCCACTCTTCAGAGTTCACCAAAATGTCCAGGGCGAGCCAGTGCTAGAGGAAAAGGTTGATGGAACAGCTGGATAGGGGTTGCCTAGGTGTCCTCTCTCTACCCCTGAAGCTGCTGTTAACTCGGCACTGGCCCCAGAAACTGGGCTTGCCTCCAAGGCTCTCTGTGCCCTGGTGGATCAGTCAGAGACAGCCTTATCCCCATTCCTGTCCATTTTATCAGATCAGAAGCTCAAGGCCAGTTCTGCTTGGCTGAGTTCAAGGCTTCTGAGACTTCCCTCCTTACTCCAGGACCCCGTGAGGCACAGGAAGGGTGGGAACAAGAAGGGACCATGGGGCTTCCATGCTGGCTCTAGGGCTCTGCCATCAGGGTCAGGGTTTGCCTGAAGCTCCCACTCATAGGCCTTGTCATCAGGACAACGCCTTTCGGCTAGCTGAGCCATCCCCGCAGGAGGCTGGCAGAGCCCGAGGGATAGTAGCTTGGGTTGAGGATTTTTGGCATCAACCTGCCCCCAAAGGTCAAGCCCAAAGGGAACAAGGGTCATCTTGTCATCTATGGGGGCCAAGAACTTCTGGGGGAAGCCCACCAGCCCTGAAAAGACAAAGGGTACTGTGGCCCAGGTCTGGGCCATTCTGGCTGTTGTGCAGATGGAGACCCCAGCTTCTCTACTGTGAACGGCACAGTCTCAGTAGCCATGCCCTCCTGGCCTACTCACATCCTGCCCTCTTGGGGAGCCCCTCCAGCCCGTATGCCCTTTGCTGGCCTGTTCCTTGCACAGTATCCTACTTGTGGCTCCAGTCATGGATGCTACAGTTGAAGCCTCTCAGCCGGGAGGAGTAATGTGGGGTTCTGAATGGAAGAGAAAGGGAGAGAGACGGTTAGGGCTGTGCTGGCTGTAAACTGAGCCCCAATAGCTGGCACCAGCCATGGCATAAAGGAGGTTCTGACAAAGGCAGGTCTTTCCCAGCTATTAGACAGCTGTGTTTGTCAAAATGTTAGGTCGGGGCCAGAGTAAAGTGGAGGGGTGTACTGCATGGCCATGAGAGGCGTGGGCAGGTCGTTCAGGCTTGAACAGGACAGAGGAGAGTTAGCCCAGTGGCCACTCTGTTGCTTGTGCTAGAAATAAAGCTCCCCTCTCACTCTCCTGTATTCTACTGGACCCCAGAACGTTCTAGACCTGACCTCCCCTCCCTCTTTTCCAACATTTTCCAATATTTTCAAACCATTGGTGAGTCCTGCAGAATGAAACCCTAAGAACACTCCAGAACCTGGCGCCTACCCCCTCCCCCAGCTTCCCTTATTCCTGCCCATCCAACTGTGTGGCCCTGACTACTCTGGCCTAACCACTGCCCTGCCTCTCTTGCCCTGCCTCCAGTGCCCCAGTGTGCCTCCTGCTGAGCCTCTGTAGGAGTCTTGCTTCTGTAGACATAGCCCTTGCTAAGCAGCCTCGGCCCACCTTGTTGTCCTACGGTTCCCTGGAGCCCACCTCTCTAACTCACTCTCCCCTTGCCTTCATATCCCCCTGATGGGCAGGCTAAACGTACTGTCGTGGTCAGGGACCACTGCCTCCGCCCCAAATGCTGTTTCTCGATGTTCGCGAGGTCCCCTCCCTCCCTGCTTCTCCATGTTTTTCTCAGGTAGGCCCTCGCAGACCACCAGGTCTTCCCATGAAGACTCCCCCACCACCTTGCACTCTGTCTTCTTAGAGAGATGTAGCTTTCTCAGAGCCTGTTTTACAAACATTATTTCTGTCCTCCGTATGAAATAATGGGGGCTCTAGCAAACAGGTGTTGCGGCGTGATGGACTGACTTATGGTGGGGAAACCTGGGTGTCTGAGATAAGGCGGATATTTTCAGGGCGTTCCTATCTCTCCCCAAGACTCAGTTTCCCCATCCGTGTTCTAATGCAGGGCTCCTCTTCTCACAGCCAGTAGCATCATGTTGGGGAAAGGAGCCTTTGCTTTATCCTAGAAGAGGGTTACCATGGAAACAGTCTTGGCTGGAGCTCAGAGAGCATCCAGCCCTTTGTTAGACCGGGGGCCTGCCTTTGACTATCTCCTCCCCAGCTGCCTGAGGTCTGACTAGGTAGGGACCAGTGGCTGAGGATGGGGGGGGGCTGGTGGGAAGGGGGCGGGCGTCATTCTGGCTATACTTTCCCCCCAGCTCCTCCCCAAAGTGCTGTTTGCGTCACCAACTTGTGAAGCTCTGGAGGACAGGCAGTGTAGCCGGAAGATCAGGCCCCAGGGCACTCGACCTTGGGGCATATTCCCAACTCACGTGGCTTTAGGGCCGGGACTCCTCCCTTTTCCATCCCCTGGCCCTGGCTTTTCCAGCTCTCCTCTGTGGTGATAAGCAGGCTGGGCGCCGCTACTCGCTAGCGCCCACGAGGACAGGATGTGGGCCCGGCGGGTGAGCGTCGCAGTCCTCAGAGTGGCCACAGGTGGACATCCTCGTGTCCCTCCTCGGGCCCCACAACCTAGTACGGGACAGCCTGAGAGGGGCCGCAGTATTTCTGCTGACCCCGGGCTTTAACCTGCAGCCTGGACCGGAGCCATCGGGAAGGCACACAAGGACTCTCGGAAATGAGCTCGACCTCCAACAGCAGGTGGCCAGGCTCAGCTGGCGAGTGCTGGTCCCTCGCGTGGTCACCCGCCTTTGACTCGCACAGCTAGGACGGTCTCCAAGGCCATCGCCGCCGAAGGTGCGGAACGCCGCCAGGGGGCGCTGCGAGTGTCGCTGTCTCTTCAGTGAGTGCGACCGCAGAACGCACAGGTGCTGGGGTGCTCAGCGCTGGTTCGCAGAGAGCTGAAGCGCAGGCCCTAAAACTTTCCACCCGGAGGTCACACGCTGTGCTGACAGCAGATCTCGGCTCCAGAACACAAGGCTGGCACGCCCTGGGTTTCAGTACATTGCAGGATGCGGACCCTGCTGCCCACTGCCCCGCCCAGCAAGGGTTCCGATCTCTGGGTTCTGCTCTTTCCCAGCTGTGAGACCTAAGCCAGTTTGTGCCAGGTTTCCTGCCATGTGAGACGAGATTGATGCGAGTAGAGATCGCACAGGGTTGCAACGGGGAAACCTATAGCACTCCCAGATACATGTTCCCGACCATCACAGCGCAGTTGACTGGTGGATCTGGTGGATTTGGCGAAAAACAGGTCGCTGAGCAGGTGGCACCGTGTCCTGGCAGGTGTTTACGAGACCCGAAAGACATTTGGATTAAACTCTTCTCCTTGTGGGAAGACAAGACCAATGAAAATCTCCACTAGGTTGATTTGGGAGGCAAATTCAGTGCTAGGCCATTCTCTTTGTCCCAGAAAAGACAGCCATCCTTGGTGTACCTGGTTGTCCCCCTGCTCCATACAATCCACGCGCCTTTTAAGCTGCCTACCTGAGTGCAGGTGTGGCGGGTAGCATCCCGCAGCAAGCGTGTGCTAGTGAACTGTGCCTTCAGAGTAAGGACTGCAGGGCAGGATGCGGGGCTTGCGGCCCGTTGCCTGAGACACTATGTATGAAGAGGGCCTGCAGCTGAACCAGCTCAGGTTTGCGGTCCAGAGGCGTGTAGGAGGAAGAGAGCCCAGCCGGAGTCCACTGTGAGGTACCTACACCAGGTTCATTTCTGCACGTGGAAAACCGATACATCCACACCATGGTCTTAAATGGTGACAACTATGAGGATGAACAGTGGGTAGGGCTGGGGGACCCTATTAGAAAGAAATAAAAGGTCAGGGAAGACTGTCCTAGACAGATCGCTAGGACAAGGATGGGAAATGGTTTGCCTATGGGGAGTCAGTAGTAACTGAGGAGGACTCCAGGGCAGGGGTGCTCCCGTGCACACTTGCCTTCTGACCACGGCAGGCACACCCAACAACACTCTTGCAAACCCTCAGCTTTCACAACTGGAAGCCGGGTCAACCCTTTTTGATCACATGAGGGCAGCAGAAGACGCAGCTGTGAGAAGGTACAGGTGGCAGCCCAGCGGGACTCTTCCAAAAGCCAGGCTGAACACAGCAGGGCACCCTCTGTACTCAATGCTGCGCCTGTACTTCCTTCCCCCTGAGGGGCATCTCTCCGAACCTCGCACCTGGGAAATGGGAGCAATCGGACCTCACCTTAGGGAACAGAATATTGCCTGCTTAGTAACAGCGTGCTTTCGCAGGTTTGCTTTGTGACTGGGGACAACTCATCTGGCCTGAGTCTTTTCCTCAAGTGAAACACCGGGATGAGAACGGACCTATAGTGTGGGATTTGGGGGCGAGGCTACCAATGCACAGTGCCCACTAGGTACCCAGCATGTAGGCTGTGGCTCTTGACAGTTACGATAGTGAAGTCATTTGTGACTTGGGGCTGAGAGCAGAAAGTGACCCAGGTTCAGATGTTCATGCCGGGTTCTCATTAGGACAGGTGGTCAAGGTCCTCCAGGACTGCCCATTAGACAGAGGGGACACTGGGGACCAGAGAGGGCGCCAGCTCCAGGCCTGGGAGTCCCATCTGATTCCTGTAAGTAGGTCATTCTGCCCAGTTGCAGGACTTTCCCTTGGTGGAAGGTTCTCAGGCTGTCCCTTTTCGATACTGAAGTCTCCTGTGTCAGGCTGTGAGAGAAGAGAGAGCTCTGAGTGCCAGACCCTTGAAGGGGCATCCTCCTGAGAGCTATGAGAACTTCCCACGGAAGCCAGTTCTTTCAAGGTCCAGGACACTGATGTTTGGGGTGGGTGTGGGGGTGGATTCCAGAGGGTGGCAGCCCTGGGGCAGGGGGAGGGGAGGTGTGGTGAGAGAGGGAGTGAACACACCCCTTGGAGTGAACCTCAGCTGTACTTTTTGCAGAAGCTTGCTCTCCTCTCTCCTCCAGCCCTTGAGCAATGCCCACAGCTGAATCAGTGTAATAGCCCCAAGCCTTGGACACCCCCTATGTCTCCAGGGTTATTTTCCTTGTGGTGAAGGTGGTATTTACAGTGAAAACAGCCATTGAAGCAAATCGCAAAAATAATGTCAGTTTCCACTTTTGACAAAAATGGCAAGGCAGGTGGCTTCTTGTCTGCGATAAGCGCATCTGCTTCTGCAGTAATTACTATCTGAGATAATTATGAAAAAGAATTTAAATACTCAGGGCATGCGCGGGGCCAGGACAGCGTTCTTTCTCCTTTGCCCTAATCTCTCTTGCAAGTCGGAGTCTTGTCCCAACCGGGACAGTGCTAGGAGGGCCAAGAGGCAGGGGTGGGGTGGGGGATGAGCCAGGCTGGCTTTTCCAGGCCTCAGAGCCCTTATATGTAAGCTAGGTTGACCCCACAAGGAGCCTGGTGAGGAAATAGAGCAGGTGAGGGTGAGGAGCCTGGAACACTGTGCATGGCCGTTGCCAGGTTTCAGTGATTGGCTCCTTCTTTCCTTTGGGGAGCAAGGGAGCCTCTGAAACCCTCCCCCAAATTTTGGCACCCTAAAAATGGAGGAGGAGCTCACTCTCAGGATACAGAAGTCACAGCAGCAGGTGCCCAGAGCCTAGAGGAGAGCAGTCCAGCCTTAGGGAATCCTGGTCTTGGTCCGGGATGGTGATGGGGTCAGGCTAGAGTTGGACCAAGAGCCCAGGGCAGGAAGCTGAGTCCATTCTGGAGTACGGACCAGCTTCCTTGTGCCAGCTCAGCAGCACTGGGTGGACCAGAGTAGGTAACCCTTGCCCCCAAAGGGTCGGAGCAGCGTCTGGGTGACCATGCGGCAAGAAGAGGGTATCCTGACAACTTTTGTTCTGAGGCTGCATTGAAGGGTGAATCAGGAGCCAGGGGTGCCCAGTTTTGGTGGGTCTGTGTCAGTAGCTTAGCCAGTAAGACACAAAGGACAAAGTGGGGGGCAGAGCTTTGCTCAGACTGACCATTCCTTTGGCTGAACCTGGGCCTCGTGATGGCCACAGGGCCATAATGGGCATGAAGGAGGAGGGGGCTAGCCAAGGGAACAGGGAACAGGGCCTTGTGACTCAACAGAACAGGACAAGACAGGTGCTCCAGTTTTGCCTGGCTCTGCCCTGGGTCACTGTCTGGCTGCACACAGGACAACAGCTAACTTGGATCTCTTGGAACCCTCCATGCAGTGGAGAGCTGGGCTGCGAAAAGGAGTCTCAATGGCTTAAACAGACAGCAATGCTATCTTTCTCATATTCAAACTTTCCAGTACGGGCTGGGCAGAGAAAACTGGCTTCCTTCTAGCTGCTGGTTCTTCCAAACCAAGGAGGATGCCCAATGCGGCCGCCAGGTTTCCAGTCCCTCATGTTCTACATTAGCAGGTCAAAGGAGGACAAGAGGAAAAGGAGCCAAGTGGAGGTATCAGTTATATCCCTAGAAAGGCTCCGGGAAGCCGGCGGGACGCTTTCGCTTACATCCGAGAGTTTGGAGGGTTGATCACAGGTCACTCCTAGATGCAAGATTGAAGGTCCAGTGCCACCTGAAGTGGGGGACAGGGCTGGAGCCTGCATGGGACTCTGCCAGAATGCAACCCCAGGCCGTTCTGCATAGACTGGGGTGGGAGGAATGGACTGGTACAAGCCGCCATGTTCGAGGTTCCCTAAAACAGCAAACAAGCTATACAGACAAAGCCCCACGCAGCACTGGGACCCCCCTTTTGGGAATGGCAGTCCCCTTGATGGTAGCCTCACTGGCCATGGGCTGCTCCTTCTGTTTCTTGTGGAATCCACTGATCTTCAGCCTGCCTGGAGCCCAGGAGGGGCACCCAGGAATGCCTGAACTGTGGATGGAGCCTTGCTCTATGAAGACTCTAGAGGGCAGGCTCTACCTGGAACCTGGGCTGTAGGGAATCGGCTGCCATGGGGCCACCTGGGTGAGTGGGAAGGGGCCGTTGTTTGCATGGGAGCTCAGCTCTCATTCTAAGGTCCACGTTCTGTGTAAGACTCTAGTGTGGGCTCTGAGCACATCACCAAGCAGGAAGTGAAGTAGGGTAATGGCAGAGGTTGCCAGTGACTCACTGGCCAGGGGCTTTCTGGGAAGGCACAGCCTGAGCAGAGACCTGTGAGACAAAAAGAGGGCAATCAAGCCTTGGATCAA
This sequence comes from Neodon shergylaensis, assembly GCA_025134845.1. NCBI lineage: Eukaryota > Metazoa > Chordata > Mammalia > Rodentia > Cricetidae > Neodon > Neodon shergylaensis. The sequence continues at coordinate 8,291,681 of JABTXL010001088.1, read as the reverse complement.
GGTATTCCAGAGCACAGCTTGTGCAAAGGCCCTGTGGCAGTCTTGCCTAGTGTGTCAAAGTTGGAGGCAGGGAAGAGAAGGTGGAACACGCTGGCAGAAGGGGGAGGTGGTAGGATCTGAGACCGTGGAAGTAACGATGGACCTCCAAGCCACACATCTCTCTCCTGAGGCCCAGTGGCTTCCCTGCAGCCACAGTTCCTACTCAGGCCTCCTCTTCTCCGTTCTTGCCTCAAAGACTACCAACCCCTTCCCCACACTGGCTGAGATTGTGGTATAGTCCTGCAGTACAGGCATCCAGAGAGACAGTGTAGACACCAGCTGTATAGCGTAGACACAATCCCCATAAGGTAGGTGCTCAGTGCTGCAGCGTAGACTCAAACACTGGAGCGTAAATGCCAAGCCTTGGAGTGTAGACACCACACCCTGCAACGCAGATGCCCCGCTTCTGTCCCTGAGCAGAGGTAGAGATAGAGTTACAGATACTCTTCGCTTTGTGGTTCTGTAGCTGGGAGGAGGGTCTGGCCTTGGTGGGTGCCCATTGCTCTGGTCACGTGGCTCTGGAGTTGGTCCCCCCATACTCTTCTCTGTTGATACAGTACCCATACACTTGAGGATGGGGCCACATTGTCTGGGGTTGAACAGAGCAAGGGACAGGTGTGGGGTCTGCCGGGATGCTGACAACTACAAAGGGAACAGTGCCCTTGTGTGCCAAGGCCCCATGGCAAGCTTCACCCTGAGCAGCATCCCTCCAGGTTCCCAGCAATAGGATCCCCGGTTGAAACTGAGGCTCAGGAAATGAGCCTTAAAGCTTGGATCCAGAAGGACAAATTGGAACCTACAGGACATACGACAAGATGACATCCCAGTCCTGTCTCTCAGGTTCTGCCAACTCTCAGGCCATGTGTAGAGAAGTTCCCACCTCGTGGTGAAGCTAGACACAGAGCAGAAAGACAACATACCTCACACACAGCCCTTCTGTCCCACAGCCAGGCTCTAACATGCCACTGCCTACTCACACGGAGACAGTCTAGGTGGAGCTGGGAAGAAGGCTGCCTTCTATACCTAAGTACAAGGTGGGGAAACTGAGGCAGCTATGTGTGGTAGTTGGGAGCTGTCAATAGTCAAGGTGGGAACAGTTCAAAGTCAATATTGGAGGCATTCTTGGAGTGTGGGGTACCCCTAGAAACCCAAAGAGGTGATCACTCACCAGGTTCACACATCCTGAAGACAGGCCCAACGGGCCTCCTCCCTGACATGCTGGGGTATGGAGAGGAGGCTGCCAAGGAGAAGGAAGGAGAGAGGCTCCGTCTTCCAGGCAGACTCCTCATGGCTGGCCATCACGTCATCGGCTGGGACGCCCCCCCCCATTCCCCCCCTCCCCCGCGGAGTCACCGTCCTGTCCTTCATCACCTCATCTCTTGGCTGGGCCCCAGCACAGTGCCTACTGCCTGGAATCAAAACCTCTTGGCAGCAACCGAAGCACCCTTGTCTTCCTGCCCCACATCCCAGCACATTGACCCACAGGCCAGCTCCTGCTCAGCTAGGAGCCCACGTGAAGTCAGCAGACCCACTGTCCTTACCTACTGCCCTGAACCCTTCTGGTGGAGGGTGGAGCCTCCACTCAAATCCGGCCTCTTTTCCCTTCTCTCCAAGCCACACAGCCTGGTCCTTTGTGCCTGGACTTTCCAGGTCTTCCAGGCAACCCAGCTTTATTGACCCCATCCTGCCCACAGCTCTTCCTTACCCTACCAGTGGTCATCACGGAATGATACCATTGGGAATCGAGTCAGGAGGAAGATCAGACTGGGCATTGGCCGACAGTCAGCTCTGGTCTCTCCTGCAGAGCGAGCAGGAAGGATCCCCCCACTATGGCTGTTTGCAGTCAGGGATGGTTCCTGGAAAAGAAAATTGGGCTGCCTGTGGACTTGGAAGCAGCTCAGAAGAGACCCGAGGGTGGACACTGTGATCTCTTAAGCAACAGAGCACATGACAGACTCACATTCCTCTCTGAACCTCGGTTTCCCCAGCTGTACAATGGGAAAAACTTTAAAGAGTGTGTGACCTTCTTATTTAGCTTCTCTAGGATTACAAATTATAGGCTCAATGTCCTTTATTTATGGCCAGAATCCACTTATGATTGAGTACATATCATATTCATCTTTTTGGCTCTGGGTTACCTCACTGAAAATAGTGTTTTCTATTTCCATCCATTTGCATGCAAAATTCAAGATGTCATTGTTTTTTTTTTCTGCTGAGTAGTACTCTAATGTGTATATATTCCACATTTTCTTTATCCATTCTTCCATTGAGGTGCATCTAGGTTGTTTCCAGGTTCTGACTATTACAAATAATGCTGCTATGAACATAGTTGAACAAATACTTTTGTAGTATGATAGGGCATCTCTTGGGTATATTCCCAAGAGTAGTATTGCTGGGTCCTGGGGTAGGTTGATCCCAAATTTCCTGAGAAACTGCCACACTGATTTCTAAAGTGGTTGCACAAGTTTGCATTCCCACCAGCAATGGATGAGTGTTCACCTTACTCCACATCCTCTCGAGCAAAGGCTATCATTTGTGTTTTTGATTTTTAGCCATTCTGACAGGTGTAAGATGATATCTCAAAGTTGTTTTGATTTGCATTTCCCTGATCACTAAGGAGGTTGAGCATGACCTTAAGTGTCTTTTGGCCATTTGAACTTCTTCTGTTGAGAATTCTCTGTTCAGTTTAGTTCCCCATTTTTTTAATTGGGTTAATTAGCATTTTAAAGTCTAGTTTCTTGAGTTCTTTATATATTTTGGAGATCAGACCTTTGTCTGATGCGGGGTTGGTGAAGATCTTCTTCCAATCAGTGGGTTGCCTTTTTGTCTTATTGACAGTGTCCTTTGCTTTACAGAAGCTTCTCAGTTTTAGGAGGTCCCATTTATTTATTGTTGCTCTTATTGTCAGTGCTACTGGGGTTATACATAGGAAGTGGTCTCCTGTGCCCATGTGTTGCAGTGTACTTCCCACTTTCTCTTCTATCAGGTTCAGTGTGTTCAGATTAATATTGAGGTCTTTAATCCATTTGGACTTGAGGTTTGTGCATGGTGATAGATATGGATCTATTTTTATTCTTCTACAGGTTGACATCCAGTTCTGCCAGCACCATTTGTTGAAGATGCTTTCTTTCTTCCACTGTATACTTTAGCTCCTTTGTCGAAAATTGGGTGTTCATAGGCTTGTGGGTTAATATCCGGGTCTTCTATTCAACTCCATTGGTCAACTTCTCGGTTTTTATGCCAATACCAAGCTGTTTTCATTACTGTAGCTCTGTAACAGAGTTTGAAGTCAGGGATGGTTCAACATATGAAAATCTATCAATGTAATCCATCATATAAATAAACTGAAAAAAAACCATATGATTATTTTATTAGATGTGGAAAAAGCATTTAACAAAATTCAACACCCCTTTATGATAAAGGTTTTGGAGAGGTTAGGGATACAATGATCATACCTAAATATAATAAAAGCAATATATAGCAAGCCAACAGCTAATATCAAATTAAATGGAGAGAAACTCAAAGCCATTCCACTAAAATCAGGAACAAGACAAGGTTGTCCACTCTCACCCTATCTCTTCAACATAGTTCTTGAAGTTCTAGCAATAACAATGAGACAACTTAAGGAGATCAAGGGGATACGAATTGGAAAGGAAGAAGTCAAACTTTCGTTATTTGCTGATGACATAATAGTGTACATTAGTGATCCCCAAAACTCTACCAAAGAACTCCACATCACTTCAGTGATGTGGCAGGATACAAGATCAACTCAAAAAAATCAGTATGACTCCTATAAACAAAGGATAGAGAAGCAGAGAGGGAAATCAGAGAAACCTCACCTTTTATTGTAGCCACAAATCGCATAAAGTATCTTGGGGTAACTCTAACCAAGGAAGTGGAAGACCTATTTGATAAGAACTTTAAGGCATTGAAGAAAGAAATTAAAGAGGACACCAGAAAATGGAAGGATCTCCCATGCTCTTGGATGGGTAGGATCAACATAGTAAAAATGGCAATTCTACCAAAGGCAATCTATAAATTCAACGCAAACCCCATTAAAATCCCAACAAAATTCTTCACAGACCTTGAGAGAACAATAATCAACTTTATATGGAATAACAAAAAACCCAGGATAGCCAAAACAATCTTATACAATAAAGGAACTTCTGGAAGCATTACCATCCCTGACTTCAAACTCAATTAAAAATCTATTTTCAATAAAGTAAAAATAAAAGAAATCCAGTGTTCCACCATAGTGCTTTGTAAAATTAAATTTATAAAGTTCATTTAATTTCATTTATGTGTATGTGTGCTTTTTGATTGTGTTGTTATATGAACATCTCAGTGTAGATGTTCTTGTAAGCCAGAAGAGGGCATCTGATTCATTGGAGTTGTGATAGGTGCTTGTGAATTGCAAGATTTGTGAAATGGGTAGTGCACTCATCTCTGAAAAAGCCATACATGATTTTAAATTCTGAGGCATCTCTCCATCTTTCTCAATATTCTTCCTGTCTATATGACAAAACTTACCCCTCCTTCCTATGTTCTACTCCTCTAACTCATAGGATGAAATAGGATTTGGTTGTCTTCCTCTACAGAAATTAGTTTCATAATCTTCAAACATTTATTCACTTTACTACAAATTTTCTGTATTTTCTCTTATGCTCAAAGTCACACATTCATTCAGATATCAAAATAATTCCTAAGAGTTTCAAATATTATTGTGCACTAGAAAAAGAAAGGAACACACCTCCTATGCACCAATGTCCAAAAACTAGGTCTTAAAAAATATGTGGCTGAGAGGAAGATTATAGGTAACAATGTACAGAAAAGTAGTATACATGACACTTCTGGATATTATCATTAGAAAAAACAATAAGAATCATAAGCTATTACATGCATCTTACATTGTATCATAATGGATCATTCTTTACCAACACTACAGTTGTCAGTTGCAATTTATGAAATGTGTGTTCAAGAAGATGTTGTCTCCCTGAACTTCTGAAGATAATTTCTTTCTGGCTTTAGCAAAATTATATAGCACTTGGGGATAAAGATGCATCCCAGTACACCTGCACTGGAAGCTAAGATGGAAAAGACCTCCAAAATTACCATGACCTTCCCCTTGGTGCTGTGGTAGACAGGGAGAAAAGTGACCCAGACACTGCAGAACAGAAACATGCTAAAGGTCAGCATCTTAGCTTCATTGAAGGTGTCAGGAAGATTTCTGGCCAAAAAAGCCACAATGAAACTCCCTAAGGCAAGGAAGCCATGGTATCCCAACACACAGTAGAATGCAGTAACTGAGCCCTTGTTGCACACAATGATGATTTGGCCATGCTCAGAGTGTGGATCAGTGTCAATAAAGGGTGGAGAAAATCGCAACCAGATTGCACATAGAATAATTTGGATGAAAAGACAAATAGTAATGATGTACTTGGGTGCCCGTGAAAGTAGGAAGAAGCTCATCCTTCTTCCGGGGACTGTGAGTTTGAAAGCAAGCAGCACAGTCACTGTTTTGGCCAATACGGTAGAAATAGCCACAGTGAATACAACTCCAAATGTGATTTGCTGCATGACACAGGTGGCTGAATTGGGATGCCCAATGAAGAGCAAAGTGCACAAGAAACAAAAGATGAGTGAGATAAGCAGGATGTAGCTGAGATTCTGGTTGTTGGCCTTCACAATGGGAGTGTCATGATGCTTCACAAAGACTCCCAGAACCACAGTTGTGAATGCGGAAAAGCACAAGGCCATTAAGGCAAGAGCCATCCCCAAGGGTTCTTTGTAGTCCAGAAAGATCACAGCTTTTGGAATGCACTGGTTCTGCTCTCTGTTGGCATACTGGTCCTCTGGACACCTCACACATTTATCCACATCTGATAGAGAAAGGAAAGTATGATTAGTGCAACTGTAGCCATTCATTGACAGGATAGTTCGATTAAACTTGTTGAAGAAGCATTGCAGTATTTGCATTTGTTGCTGAGAATGCAGTTAAAAGACATTACTGCATAATACTCATTCATTATTATGGGAAGTGAAATCAACCAATCACTATTTTATCTATTTTACTGTGTGTTGGTGATAGCATTTGTTATGTTATCGGAGAGCACAGATATTTTCAGTATATTCTGAAGGCTTTGATGAAAAGACTGAAACTGATGAATTGACAGAGGGTAAAATCATTAAACATTATATTGCTCAGAGTGTATTTTGAAGTCTCAGATCCCATGAATGCAGTGTGTGGTGAGATTCTGTTTGTTTTATGAATGGTCTCTCTGTTGTAGATGGAGACTGTGTCTTCCATTGGAATAAGACATGTGATCTGTTTTTCTGTTTGAATTCAACAACCCAAATGCATTGACATAGAAATGACACTTAACACAATCTGCAGAAGTCCTTGGACTCTGTATATCACATGACAAGACCAAGTTCTCAATAAAAGGAGATAGATTTACCAGAGTAGACAATGGGCACAGGATAAAGGACAAAGACAAGAAATAGAGAAAGGAGGAGAAGATTAAAACAAGAAGAGACAGGGAGAAGAGATCATTTGTCAGGGTAGACAAAGAATTGCCTCTGGATAGAGAGGAGACAGATGTGGCTATAGGAAAATAGCAGTTTATAAATGTAAAAAGGAAGCCCCATGTTAGGAAGAAGTATTTAATTTTGATAAAATGGGTTAATTAGGATAGTCAGATAGGAGTTTTTGATAGCTAAATTTCAATATTTTGATAAGTGAACATTTATAATCAACCTAAGGAGGAGGAACTGACCAAATAAAGGAGTAGAGGTTGGTGGATAGCTTTAGGAATATAGAAGCCTCATTATGGTTTCTATTTCTGTGAATAAAAACCACGAAGAGAGTAGCTATTATAAAGGAAATATTTAATTGGGTGTCTTATAGTTTGGATTCTCAGTCCATTAACATCATGGTGTTACATGGTAGTATACAGGAAGAAAGGGTGCTAGAGAAGGAGCTGAGTATTCTATATCTTTGATCCATTGGCAACAGGAAATATACTGTCTCACTGGGTATAACCTAAGACTATAAGAGACCTCAATATCTGGCTCCACCATGACATACTTCCTCCAATAAGACCATACCTACTCCAAGCATGTCACACCGCTTAACAGGGTCAATTACTACCACTGTTCAAACTATCACTGAAATCTAATGGTTTTTTAGCAAGGCAAAGGGATAGAAGAACAAGGCTTGCTCAGCCATGTTTGCCATGCTCAGGCTGTCTAGAGCGCCTTGAGAATAAGTATGTTTTCTCTGGTGTGTGTATATTAAAATGTATGTGTATATGTAAAAAGTAACAACAGAGCTTGAATATGAAAGTGATTGGGGAAGTGATGGTGAGAATGAAAGAAAAAATTTAGAAATATAATTTTTATGTCTTAAAAGGCAAAATATAAACAAACAAACAAACAAACAAATTGTCAATTGTGACCTCATCTAGCAGTATGGATGCTTTATCCCTTATTATTGATTATAAGAAGCAATATTCCTATCCTGAAGGTTGGATCTCTGAACATACTTAGAATTAAATGTCCTACCGATTGATTCTATCATCTCTTGGAACACCCTTTCCCCTTCCTAATTTTCATGTATGTAAGATCTAGACTCAGTGAGTGCTCTTGAGTATTAAGTAGATATTGATATAACACCAGGATCTTGACAAAACAAAAACACTCAAGCAAGAATGATAGTACAGAATGTATGACTTGAGGAATGGTGCCCTATTCGTATGTTATAAGCTCCACCATTAGACATATAAGAAACATGATTGCAAGTTTTCTGAATCATTAGATAATTGCACAAAGTGATGATGTGTTTCTAGATTTTAAGCCTATTTATCTAAACAATGTGTTTATGGACAAATGTAATTAGTTAATTTGCTTAATGGACTAGAAATTTGCCCCAAATGTCAAGAGAATGTACTGCTCTTGCAGACAAACTGAGGTCAGTTGACAGCATACATGTTTCACAATTTTTTGTTATTCTAACTACATGGGCAAGGGATGCCTCATATATGCACCTACAATTGTGTACAAATAATCAGTCATCTCACATATATAAGCATATTTGAAGAACTAATCAAAATATTTTGGTTTAGGTAAGATCAATGGTGATGTGACAAACTCTGTTGACTCCCTATGAAAGGCCTTACACTGTCAGGAGAGTGGATGAGAATGGATTTGAGAGAACATGGGGGAAGCAGGAGGAGGGGAGGAAGGAGATTGACATGAAAAGTAAAGAAATGCCAGGTGAGCAACTTAAATAGAGCTATACACTGCAAGGAAAGAGAAGTTGTCATCAAAAATCTTCCAACCAAATAAATACCCAGGGCCAGATGGATTTGTGCAGATGTCTACCAGAACTTTTAAGAAGAGCTAATACTTATACTCCTCAAAGTGTTCCACATTATAGAAACAGAAAGAACATTGCCAAACTATTTTTTGAGGCTACAGTAGCCCTGATACCAGAACCAATTAAAAACACAATCAAGAAAGAGAATTACAGACCAGTCTCAATCATAAGCATGGGTGCAAAAATACTCAATAAAGTCCTGACAAACCAAATACAAGAACACATAAAAAATTCTACCATAATCAAGTCAGTTTTATCCCAGAGATGCAAGTTTGGTTCAACATACAAAAATCTATCAATGTAATCCATCATATAAATAAAATGAAAGAAAAAGGCCATATGATCATTTCATTAGGTACTGAAAAAGCATTGAACAAAATCCAGCACTCTTCATGAAAAGGTCTTAAAGAGATCAGGGATACAAGAAACATATCTAAATGTAATAAAAGCAATATATAGCAAGCCAATGGCTAACATCAAATTAAATGGAAAGAAACTCAAAGCAATTCCACTAAAATCAGGAACAAGACAAGGCTGTCCACTCTTCCCATGTATCTTCAATATAGTACTTGAAGTTTTGGCTATAGCAATAAGACAAAAAAAAGGAGATCAAGGGAATTTAATTTGAAAAGGAAGAAGTCAAACTTCCATTGTTTGCAGATGATAGTATGAATGAGGGACCCCTAAATCTCTAGCAAAGAACACCTACAGCTGACAAATACCTTCAGTGATGTGGCAGGATAAAAGATCAGCTCAAAAAAATCAGCAGCCCTCCTATATACAAATGATAATAAAGCTAAGAGAAAAATCAGAGAAATATCAGCTTTCACAATAGCCACAAATAACATAAAAATACCCTGGGGGTAACTTTAATCAAAGAAGTGAGAGACCTATTTGACAAGAACTTTAAGTCTTTGAAGAAAGAAATTGAAGAAAAGAAGAGAATAGAAAATGGAAAGATCTCCCATGCTCTTGGATAGGTAGGATCAACATAGTAAAAATGACAATTACACCAAAACAATCTACAAATTCAATGCAATCTCCATTAAAATCACAACATCATTCTTTACAGACCCTGAAAGAACAATAATCAACTTTATATGGAAAAACAAAAAACCCAGAATAGCCAAAACAATCCTGTACAATAAAGTAACTTCCAGAGATATTACCATCCCTGACATTTCTCTATTACAGAGCTACAGTAATAAAAACAGCTTGGTCCTGGCATAAAAACAGTGAGGTTGACCAGTGGAATTGATCTGAAGACCCGGATATTAATCCACATATCTATGGACACTTGATTTTGACAGAGAAGCTAAAATTATACAATGAAAAAAAAAGTATCTTCAACAAATAATGCTGGAATGTCATCATGTAGAAGAAAGAAAATAGATCCATATCTGTCACCATATACAAAACTCAAGTCCAAATGGATTAAAGACCTGGATAAATCTGACCACTCTAAACCTGATAGAAAACAAAGTGGGAAGTAGTCTTCAATGCATGGGCACAAGACACCACTTCCTAAATATAACCCCAGGAGCACAGATACTAAGGGTAACAATAAATAAATGGGACCTCCTGAAACTGAGAAGCTTCAGTAAAGCAAAGGAATAGTCAACAAAACAAAAAGGCAGCCTACTGCATGGGAAAAGATCTTCACCAACCCCATGTCAAACAATGAACTAAACTCCAAAAGATATAAAGAACTCAAAAAATTATAAGTCAAAATTCTAAATAACCCAATTAAAATGGGGTGCAGAACTAAAGAAAGAATTCTTAACAGAAGAATCTCAAATGGCCAAAAGATACTTAAGGAAATTTTCAACATCCTTAGCCATCAGGGAAATACAAATCAAAATCACTCTAAAATACCATCTTACACCTGTCAGAATGGCTAAGATCAAAATCACTAATGATAGCTTATGCTGGAGATGATGTGGAGTAAGGGGAACACTCTTCCATTGCTGGTGGTAATGTAAACTTGTACAACTGCTTTGGAAATTAGTATGGTGGTTCTTAGATAACTGGGAATCAAACTACCTCAAAATCCAGCATACTATTCTTGGGCATATAACCAAAAGATGCTCAATCATACAACAAAAGCATTTGTTCAACTATGTTCATAGCAGCATTATTTGTAATAGTCAGAACTTGGAAGCAACCTAGATGCCCTTCAACTGAAGAATGGATAAAGAAAATGTGCCACATTTACACATTAGAGTACTACTCAGAGATAAAAAATGACATCTTTAATTTTGCATGCAAATGGATTGAATTAGAAAACACTATCCTGAATGAGGTAATCCAGACCCAAAAAGATGAATATGGTATGTACTAACTCACAATTTGATATTAGCTATAAACAAAGGACATTCAGCCTTGAGAAGCTAAGTAATAAGTTGAACCCTAAGAAAAACATATATAGATCCACCTGGAAAGTGGAAACAGACAAGATTGTTTGACAAAATTGGGAGTATGGGGGTTGGGGGAGAAGGGAGGGTGGAATGGGAAGAGGAAGGGAGAAGAGGGGGAGTTAGGAGAACTTGAGAGAATGGGATCATTGAGAAAAAGGAAGGACAGAGAAGTGAGAAAGAAAAGAGATATCTTAATTGAGGGAGCCATTGTAGTGTTATCAAGAAACCTGACTCTAGAGAAATTCCCAGGAATCCACAAGGATGACTCCAGCTAAGACCCTAAGCAATATAGGAGAGAGGGTCCAATCTTGACTTGACATGTAGTCAGACTGATGAATATATTAAATATCACCATAGAACCTTCATCTAGCAACTGATGGAAACAGAGGCAGAGACCTACATCAGAGCACTGGACTGAGCTCTCAAGGTTCAGTTGAAGAGTAGAATGTATGGGAATATGAGAAAAGAGACCATGACCATGACAATGATTGGTACACCCACTGAAACAGTTTGAGTTAATGAGAACTCACCTACTACAGCCAGACTGAGAAGGAACAAGCATAGGAACAAACTAGTCCCTCTGAATGTGGTTGACAGTTGCATGGGTGGGGAAAAAGGAGGGGCCACTTGCAGTGGTATCAGGATTTATTTCTACTGCACTTATTGGCTTTTTGGTTACCTATTCTTGTTAGATGATACCTTGATCAGCCTAGATATAGTTGGGGGAGCCTTGGTCCTTACGTAAACATTGTGCCTTACCTTTTCTGAGAACTGGATGGTAGTGGGGTGGGAGGGTATGTAGAGGGAATGGTAAAAGGAGAGGGAGTGGGATCATGTATTGGTATGCATAATGAAAAAAGAAAGTTTGTTTTTTTAAAAAATAGTAAATTAAAAAAGAAAAAGATTAATAAAGATCAAATGTTAAAAATATTTTTGTATAATTATTATAGTTTTATAGTTGTAAATATCCTTCACTCTCATATTTTTCATATGCAACACAATTTCATTAGAGCTTATTTTTATCAATTTGGAGTTTGTTGTATGTGTGAATGCATAGAAATCAGAACACAAGCCCTTTCTACTTATGGATCCTGGGGAGAAGTTTATTTTCATCTTTAGTAGCAAGAAATTTAACTTTTGTACCATCTTGCAACCCCTAAATGACCTTAAAGGGCTTTCATTATATAGAATGACAGGCAATAGGAGAGAAAAATCTATCTAGTTGCCAACTATATATTATATAACCAACTCTAAACAAATAATCATTTGACTAATATGAACTGTGTAATGAAAACACCATTTGGATAAGTGTGGCTAGTTGCTTTCATAGGAAACCATCTTAATCTTCTACTATTTGACATTATTAACCATGTGCTGTATGTAAAAATACTTTTTATAGAACCCCATATTGTCTACATTATGTGCCAATACAATTACACCCTTCTTTAGTTTTCAAATCCCATTTTTTTCCTTTGAAAAATTGGACTAGGCCCAAGCCAGCAACCTCAGCAGGAGCAGGCCCAAGCAACTGACCTCCACAGGACCAAGCACAAATGACAATTAGGAATACAGAGTGACCATGGCAGACCCAATTGACCTCTGGAACACTGAGAAACTTCCTGAGTAACTCCAACTGTCACCCTTACTACATCACAAGGATCAACCATCTGGGCCTTGAATCTACTGGCACCTGAAAGATTGATCACCAGAAACACAGCCAGAACTACATCAATCAAAGGAAAAGATTGGTAGGCAAGTTAAGAACACACAACACCACAAAGAGCAATATGACACCAACAAAAACTAGTGGCTCTAACACACCAAGACTTGAACATACCAATATAGATGAAACAGAAGAAAATGACCCAATATATAACTTTAGGAGAATGTTTGAGGCCATTAAAGAGGAAATAAAAAGTTTGCTTTAAAAATGGAGGAAAAGACATACAAAAGTTAGAAGAAATCTGCAAATCCTTAATAAAACCAAGAAATAACAATTAAAAAATTAAAGAAATTATTCAAGACTTGAAAACTAAAATGGAGACAATAAAGAAAACATAAACTGAGGGAATTCTGGATATGGAAAATATGTGAAATGATCAAGAATCACAAATGCAAGCATAAACAGCAGAATACAAGAGATGGAAGAGAGAAATCTCAAGTGCTGAAGATACAATAGATGAAATAGACTCATTGGTCAAAGAAAACATTTAATTTAACAAAAGGTTAACATAAAATATCCAGGAAATATGGGACATGACAAAAAGACCAAACCTAAGAATAATAAAAATAGAAGAAAGAGAAGTCCAACTTAAAAACACAAAGAATATATTCAACAAAATCATAGAAGGAAACTTTTCCAACCTAAAGAAAGGTATGCATATGAAGATAAAAGAAGCTTATAGAACACCAAATAGACTAGACTAAAAAGTCCCCTCACCATATAATAATCAAAGCACTACACATCCAGAATAAAGAAATAATATTTAATATTAAGAACTTCAAGGAAAAGGTCAAATAAGATATAAAGGTAGATTTATCAGAATGACACCTGATTTTCCTATGGAAACAATGAAAGCCAGATGGTCTCAGTTAAGCAGTATGCAGATATTAAGACCTTATGACCATGGATGCCAGCCCAGACTACTATACCCAGCAGAACTTTCAACCACCATAGATGAACAAAACAAAAAATTCCCTGTCAGAATCAGATTTAAATAATACCTAGCCATAATCCCGGCCCTACATAAAGTACTAGAAGGAAAACTCCAGCACAAGGAGTTACCTACATCTACAAAAACACAGACCATAGATGATCTCACAACAACAAATTCCAAAGAATGGAAAAACACACACAATAACATAAATGGGCAGAAACTCAAATTAATCACACGTCAGAAAACAGACAAGGTTGTACACTCTCTCCATATCTATTCAATAGAGTACTTGAGTTTTTTAGCAAGAACACTGAGACAACAGAAAGAATTCAAGGTGATACAAATTGAAAAAGAAGTGGTGAAAGGCTAACTATTAAATAATAATATCATAGTTCATATAAGTGATCACAAAAAGTCTATCAAGAAAATTCTACAACTCAGGAACACCTTCAGTAATCTAGCAGGATACAAGATTAACATGGATATATCAGTAGCAGTCTTTACACAGACGATAAATGGGCTGATAAAAAATTTAGAGAAACAACCTTTCACAATAACCACAAATAACATAAAATATCTTGGAGTAACTGTAATCAAACAAGTGGAAGATCTGAATGACAAAAACTTTAAATCTTTGAAGAAAGAAATTGAGGAAGACACCAGAAAATGAAAAGATTTCCCATGATCTTGGGCAAGTAGAATTAACATAGTAAAAATGGCAATCTTACAAAAAGCAATCTACAGATTTAGTGCAATGCCTTTCAAAATCCCAGCAGAATTCTTCACAGACCTTGAAAGAACTCAACTTCATATTATGAAGCAAAAAACCCAGAATAGCAAAAACAATCCTGTACAATAAAGGAACTTTTGGGGGCATCACAGTCCCTGACTTCAAATTCTCCTACAGAGCTACAGTAATGAAAACAGCCTGGTATTGGCATAATAACTTACAGGAGGACCAATGGAACCGAATCAAAGACCAAGATATCAATCCATGAACACTTGATTTTTGACAAAGAAGCAAAAAAAAATACAAAATGGAAAAAAGAATGTATATTCAACAAATGGTGCTGGCATAACTGGATATAAACACATAGAAGAATGAAAATATATCCACATGTATCACCATGCACAAAACTCAAATCCAAATGGATCAAAGACCTCAACATAAAACCCACCACATTGAACCTCGAAGAGCAGTATGTGGGAAGTACAGTTTCACACATTAGCACAAGAGACTACTTTTTAAATATAACACCAGTAGCACACACACACACTGAGAGAAACAATGTTTAGGGACCTCCTAAAACTGAGAAGCTTCTATAATGGAAAGGGCATGGTCAACAAGACAAAATGACAACCTACAGAATTGGAAAAGATCTTCACCAACCCCACATTGGACAGAAGGCTAATTTCCAAAATATTCAAAGAACTCAAGAAATTTGCCATCAAAGAAAAATAATGCAATAAAAATTGGGTACAGACCTAAACAGAGAACTCTCAACAGATAAATCTAAAATGGCTGAAAGACCCTTAAGGAAATGCTCAGCATCCTCAGGCCTCAGAGAAATGGAAATCAAAACAACTCTGAGATTCCATCTTGCACCTGTAAGAATGGCCAAGATCAAAGACAATGATGACACCTTAGACAACAAAGAGGACCCTAAAAGAGATATACATGAATCTAATCTACATAGAAAATAGAAAAGGATAAAATCTCCTGAGTAAATTGGCAGTGTGGGGATCATGGAAGACCTTGTATACAAGGTCTTTAATTCGCTCATACTGTACTTTGATTACCAAAACTGTTTCGTTGAGGAAAGGAAGCCTACCGTGTATTTACAATGAGTTGAAGATGTATGCTGTGATGTGTTACTTAAAGTAAAAGGTGTATGACATAATGTGCCACTTAAATTAAAATTGTTAATGATTATAGTTCTATAAAACTAACAGAGGATAGTCATATATTTTATTTCTGCAGTGACTTTTTAAGTTCATTTGCTCAACCCTGTGTATTTCACAGAGAATGATGTATGTGAAGGATTTATCTCAGCAGCAAGCACTCACTTGTTTCATTAGAAACTTCATTTTGTGGGCAGGGACTGCAATCAAAACAGCAGGCTGCCATTCCCTGCTGCCAGATTTTTCTGAATCCAGGACCACAATCAGCACTGCACACAGAGTGTGGCATCTGAAGAAAATAAGACACAAGTTGGTATCAGTTTTACCTACTCCTTCTATAACTATATTATTTTGTCATACTGTAATATCAATAAACTTATTTAATATATACCAAAAGAGTGATCAGATTAAACTTAATATATTTTATAATGCCAATCATATGATTGTATAGACATAAACTGACGTATAGTTGAATAGCTTCCCAATCCTAGAAATTTAGAAAGAAGAATATGGTTTTTTTTTTGCTGTAGGCAAACATTTTATAGCTTGCAAACTGATTTTTATACTTAATTTTCATCAGCTTGACACAAAGTACATTAAAAAGTTGGAAGGAAAATTAACTAAAGCATTTCTCTCTATTAAACTATCCTGCTGTCAAAATACTTAAGCATTTTATTAGTGGGTCATTGATGTAGGACTGGCCAACTCATTGTTGTCAGTGCTATCCCTAGGCAGGGCTGTATGAGAACTAAAGCAAAGAAAGACAGTAAGCAATGTTCCTTCAGGGTGTATGATTTTGGAGCAATCTCTAGATTCCTGTTATGTCATCCCTTTCCTGTAGGCATGAGCCAAATCAAACCTCCTCAATTTGATTATGGTCAGTGTTTGATCACAGTAATAGCACAAAAAGCTAGGATGAACGGACATCTGAAACAAGGGGAATATCTCTTCAAATGTCAGGTAGAACACATAAACTCCAAAAATACCACTGCAAAGCATGACAAACAGAATATTAAGAAAAAACAGCTAAGTAGGAAGAGCATGGTGCAATTGTGGTGAGAAAGTGTTGAACTCATGTGTATTGAGCTGAAAGTTGGGGTGTTTCCTGACATCAATGTGCTTTAGAAAGACTGCAAATACTTGGGGAACATGAAGAAAAGTTAGGTTTATTAAAGTTAATTAAAGAATGTATTAAAGTTTAAAATAAAAAAGCTTTTTATAATCAAAATTCTCAGGATAGTGATCTATATACAGCTTTAGATTGCTTCTGATTTTTGGGTGCTCACTCTGCATTCTTCAGTATTTAGTTCTGTGTTAAAAATCAGTGTCTCCTGGAGTAGGAACTCCTCCAGCCAGTAACCTTTAAGTTACCAACCAACTTGAGTGTGGCTTTTTATACTATAAATGTTGATATAAAACTTGTGCTTGCTCTCTCTTCTCACTGCTGGATTTGGTTCCTGTTCTTCTTTCCTGAAGAGGGCTGTTTTATCTGTGAGTCTACCCCTAAATAAATAATCCTTTATTAAACTCAATTCTGAGCTAGTGTGGGACTTCCTTCTAGCATCCATCTTCATTCTTATACATGGACTCTTATATGTATTCCACAACATAATTAACTACAAATCTTCTCTTTTTATTCTTTTATTGAAACAGGGTCTCGAAAGATAGTGTTACTAGACCTCAAATCCCTAAATAAATATTTTGAGTCTTTTATTACACAGAAATCTGCCTTGCATGCCTCCTGAATGCTGGAATTGAATGTTTATGCTAACAGATGGTACATTTCTTGCCTTTTTTATTGTATTTAATGCTTAGCATTTTGTTTTTGTACTTAGTAAGATATTAAAGATTCTTTTCTAGAAGAACAGAGAAAATTTATATCCCTTTTCAATTTCTGCTTATTTCTCTTGAGCCAGAGTCTCTATATGCAACCCTAAATCACTTGGACTTGCTATGCAGGCCAGACTGTCCAAAAGAAACAGGATTTTGTCTACTTCTGTCTCCCAATAGTTTTACTTAAAGATATTTACCACCACATGTTGTGCGAGAGGGCCTGCTTTTGGTCCTGGCCACCCTGCTAGCTTACACCCAAAATAACTACATAGAAATTATATTAATTAAATTTCTGACTGGCCCATTAGCTCTAGCCTCTTATTAGCTAACTCTCACATCTTGATTAACCCATTTCTATTAAATCTGTGTATCACCATGTGACTGTGGCTTACCAGCAAGATTCTAACCTACATCCATCTAAGGCTGGAGATTCATGGCATCTCCATGGCGGCTCTCCATCTGACTCTGCTTTCTTCCTCCCAGAGTTCAGTTCTGTCTACTCTGCCTACCTAAGTGCTGCCCTATCAAAAGGCCAAGGCAGTTTTTTTTTATTCAACCAATGAAAGCAGCACACAAACAGAAGGACCTTCTACACCAACCACATACACATGCCTCACTTATGCTTTTATTGGAAATTCTTTCTGTTTCTCTTCATGTAGCACAATCTAGTAAATATGATTGCCATATAAAAAAACTTTTTAATATGATCAGGCTGGAAAAAAATTAGTAGCTACAAAAAAACATTATTAAATCAAGATGTGTTCCTTCTATTGTGTCAGGATTTTGTTTGTTTTAAATTTTAACTCTGAATGAATGTTGAATGCTGTCAAGAGTACTTTCTGTACATATTTGGATAATTATGCAGCCTTATACATCAGTATATTTCTGTGCCACATTTACTTAACTTATTTGCATATTTTGAACCATCTTTGTAACCCTTGAATGAAGTTATGTTTATCATTGCAACAGATCTTTCTGTTGTGCTGTTGAGCTACATCTTTTAGTCTTTAGTTGAGAATTTTCAACTCATTCCTATCAAAGTGTTTAGTCTCTCATTTTTATATTGTATTCGATTTCCACAATATCCCTTTCCATCATACTTATAGAAAATATCTCTTCATGTTTGCAATTGGTATTGGTATTCCCAGCCTCTCATTTCCCTCCCCCTCCTCCATCCCTTCTTCCCCTCCCCCCACTTCTCTCCCCCTCCCTCGCCAGTCAAAAGAGCAGTCAGGGTTCCCTGCCCTGTGGAAAGTCCAAGGTCCTCCCCCTTCCGTCCATGTCTAGGAAGGTGAACATCCAAACTGGCTAGGCTCCCACAAAGCCAGAGCATGAAGTAAGATCAAAACCCCATGCCATTGTCCTTGGCTTCTCATCAGCCCTCATTGTTCGCCATGTTCAGATAGTCTGGTTTTATCCCATGCTTTTTCAGTCCCAGTCCAATTGGCCTTGGTGAGCTCCCAATAGATCAGCCCCACTGTCTCAGTGGGTGGGTGCACCCCTCGTGGTCCTGACTTCCTTGCTCATGTTCTCCCTCCTTCTGCTCCTCATTGGCACCTTGGGAGCTCAGTCCGGTGCTCCAGTGTGGGTCTCTGTCTCTATCTCCATCCATCACCAGATGAAGGTTCTATGATGATATGCAAGATATTCATCAGTATTGCTATAGGATAGGGTCATTTCAGGTTCCCTATCCTCAGCTGCCCAAGGAACTAACTGGGGACATGGCCTTGGGCTCCTGGGAGCCACTCTAGGTTCAAGTCTCTTGCCAACCCTAAGGTGGCTCCCTTAACTAAGATTTGTGATTCCCTGCTCCCCTATCCAACCTTCCTTTATCCCAATCATCCTGTTTCCCCAAGTTCCCCCCCCCCCATCCTCCCCTTCTCACTTTTCTCTTCCCATCTCCCCTTACCCCCATTCCACCCCATCCCCAAGATCCCAATTTCTTTCCCCGGCAATTTTGTCTACTTCCCATAGCCAGGAGGATAACTATATGTTTTTCTTTGGGTTCACCTTCTTATTTAGCTTCTTTAGGATCACCAATTATAGACTCCGTGACCTTTATTTATGGCTAGAAACCAATTATGAGTGAGTACATCCCATGTTCATCTTTTTGGGTCTGGGTTACCTCACTCAGGATAGTGTTTTCTATTTCCATCCATTTGCATGCAAAATTCGAGAAGTCATTGTTTTTTACCGCAGAGTAGTACTCTAATGTGTATATATTCCACACTTTCTTCATCCATTCTTCCACTGAAGGACATCTAGGTTGTTTCCAGGTTCTGGCTATTACAAATAATGCTGCTATGAACATAGTTGAACAAATGCTTTTGTCATATGATAGGGCATCTCTTGGATATATTCCCAAGAGTGGCATTGCTGGGTCCAGGGGTTGGTTGATCCTGAATTTCCTGAGAAACCGCCACACTGATTTCCAAAGTGGTTGCACAAGTTTGCATTCCCACCAGCAATGGATGAGGGTACCCCTTATTCCACAACCTCTCCAGCAAAGGCTATCATTGATGTTTTTGATTTTAGCCATTCTGACAGGTGTAAGATGGTATCTCAAAGTTGTTTTGATTTGCATTTCCCTGATCGCTAAGGAGGTTGAGCATGACCTTAAGTGTCTTTTGGCCATTTGAACTTCTTCTGTTGATAATTCTCTGTTCAGTTCAGTGCCCTATTTTTTAATTGGGTTAATTAGCATTTTAAAGTCTAGTTTCTTGAGTTCTCTATATATTTTGGAGATCATGTCTTTGTCTGTTGTAGGGTTGGTGAAGATCTTCTCCCAGTCAGTAGGTTGCCTTTTTGTCTTAGTGACCGTGTCCTTTGCTTTACAGAACCTTCTCAGTTTTAGTAGGTCCCATTTATTCAATGTTGCCCTTAATGTCTGTGCTGCTGAGGTTATACATAGGAAGCGATCTCCTGTGCCCATCTGTTGTAGGGTACTTCCCACTTTCTCTTCTATCAGGTTCAGTGTGTTCAGACTGATATTGAGGTCTTTGATCCATTTGGACTTGAGTTTTATGCATGGTGATAGATATGGGTCTATTTTCATTCTTCTACAGGTTGAAATCTAGTTGTGCCAGCACCATTTGTTGAAGATGCTTTCTTTCTTTCACTGTATACTTTTAGCTCCTTTATCGGAAATGAAGTGTTCATAGGTTTGTGGGTTAAAATCCGGGTCTTCTATATGATTCCATTGGTCGACTTCTCTGCTTTTATGCCAGTACCACACTGTTTTCATTACTGTACCTCTGTAGTAGAGTTTGAAGTCAGGAATGGTAATGCCTCCAGAAGATCCTTTATTGTGTAAGATTGCTTTGGCTATTTTGGGTTTTTTGTTTTTCCATATAAAGGGAGGATGAGGAAAGTCTGAGTTCCCTGTTCCGGGCTGCAGCTGCGGGTTCAAAACTCACCCCAATGATGGCTCTCCTGGTGCTGAGATCAGATCTCCCTGCTGGTTGGGTAGCTAGTAAACAAAGTGCCTACCTTGCTTGCTGCAGGCAGGTTATTGAAACAAAGGAGCTCCTGCCTGCTAGGTTGCCCTCGGGATTCGGCCCCAGCGCCCCAAGAGGGAAGGGCAATGTTGATTTTTTTAAACCAATCTTTTTGCTTGTTGACTACGATTAGAGAATGAGAAGGTTAACATTTGTTTTTGAGAATTATTTGCTCATTATTTTTCACTTTTGAGATTGTTATGTTTGATACTTTTTGTTTGTTTGTTTTTGAGAAAGGGTTTCTCTGTAGCTTTGGAGCCTGTCCTGGAAATAGTTCTTGTAGACCAGGCTGGTCTTAAACTAACAGAGGTCTTCCTACCTCTGCCTCCTGAGTGCTGGGATTAAAGATACATGTCACAATTCTGGTTTTATATTTAATAATTTTATCCCAACTGATTTTCCATATGGTGTTCTATTTGTCTCTCTTGGCCATTTTTATTCACCTTACTTTTTAGTGTATAGGGGTTCTTCAAGTGTCTTCTATAGTACTGTCAGTGTGGTTATGAATTCCTATAGTTCATAGACATCATTGAGCATTGATCTGTCTCTGTATTAGTTATGGTTCTCTAGAGTAACAGAACTTATG
This sequence comes from Neodon shergylaensis, assembly GCA_025134845.1. Lineage (NCBI taxonomy): Eukaryota > Metazoa > Chordata > Mammalia > Rodentia > Cricetidae > Neodon > Neodon shergylaensis. The sequence goes on along the minus strand of JABTXL010001088.1, from coordinate 8,270,373 downwards.
GAATGTATCTGTCTCTCTCTCTCTCTCTCTCTCTCTCTCTCTCTCTCTCTCTCTCTCTCT